>CBVK0103429887.1:0-11547 GCA_900067695.1 Picea abies | reverse complement strand
AGATCCAGATGAAGTAGAGCTCATGTTGGATAACATACCCATGTTAGTCACTCAAGAGGAAAATGAGGAGCTTCGAGAAATCACTAAGGGCGAAATCCAAAACCAATTTGGAGTCTAGATTTGAATAAGTCACTGGGGCATGATGGATTCACAATCCACTTCTGTAGGGATTGATGGAAAACAATTAAATTTGATTTTTTAAGGATGATATAGTATGTGCACTAATCAAGCAAAATAGGGGGGAGCATTAATTCCTCCTTCCTTTCTCTTATTCCCAAGGAAGACAATCCATATTCATTATGAAGATTCCACTTGATATCATTGTGTAATGCATACTATAAAGTGTTGTTCGAAATAAGAGCTAATAGGATCAAAATTCTGCTATAGAAAATCATTTATGAACATCAAGGCATCTTTATGAAAAGAAGATAAATCATGGAAAATATCAGAATGGTTCAAGAGGCAATCCATTCCAACCATGCCAATGCAGATAAAGGTATGATCATTAACTTAGATATGGTTAATGCTTTCAATAGAGTCGGGCACTGATTTCTTTTTGAAATTCTTTCAAAGTCGATTTTTACCTGACATTTATTCACTAGGTTTCGGCCTACATAAGTTCTCCTTGAATTATTTTGTCGATTAATGGGAGATCCACCACCTTCTTCAAGGCTAGAAGAGGATTGAGGTAGGAATGCCCACTTTCCCCCTCGCTATATATTATTCTAGCTGAGTCTCTTTGCAAGAAATTGGAGTCTAAAAGGCGCTCATGAAACCTTCTTGGCATTAAAGTAGTGCATGGGGTCAGAAGCATAAACCATGCCCAATTTGTTGATGACACCATTTTTTTTAGGGGGGGCATCTACTATTATAATGGCCAAATTTAAGAAGGTTCTTGATCTATTATTAATGTTTTAGAGGGGGGACCCCGGATGGGGTGACACGTAGCTCAAGGGAGGCCACGCAGCCCCCATGTAGAACTTGCCATAAATATGGCCAGCTGCCACCCCAAAGCCCATTCTTAGATGGAGGACGACCATAAATGCTTTGAGAGGGAGGAACGACATCTCCCTCACACAGGATTAATGGTGCCCTCACCAATTAATTACAGGAGGATGGGAGGTTGTGTGGTCTTATCAACCCCTTGGATAATTCTCCTGTTCGGCCATGGAATTCACCATTTCGCCTCTACGCTTTATCTCTCTGCTTTGCTCAGGGATTTGGTTCTAGTCCTTTTGGACTTCTCTAGCCTCATTAGCATACTTCTCTAGCCTCATTTACTGACTTCTCCAGCCTCCAAGCTCTACCATGCCGAGTGAGAGAGGAAAACTCAAGCGGGGACCCTCCTGGTACTGTCGCGCTGCAAGGCAAAGATGCATGTGCAATTTGGAGAGGTATTTATCCATAGCTCGAAAAATGCTAACCATGAGGCTGCATACGCCTCCAATTGCCTTCGTGGAGGAGGAATTCCCAGAGGAACCAATTCAAGTTCTACAAGAGTCCCTTCTCTACATGGTCTCGGATGCCAATGACAACCCTAGCACCAACATTGTTGCTACATATTCAGTGGCAGCCATGGAAAGCACCACCTGCATTTTCCAGGAGGAAATCCCCATGACAAACTTCTCGGCTGAGTCCCCACTGTTGAACCTGGATGCAGATTGCGACCAGAATTCACCCTATATCTTCAACCCGAAGCAACTTGAGATTATTTTTGAAATGAGGGGCTACATGATGGAGTAGCTCCACCGTCACACCCTCATTATTAATTGAATCGACATGTTGTTCGACGCCTTCTCGAATGTGCCAGTCAAGAAGAGGTGCCCAACCTGCATGCATCCCTTCACACTCAAACCTAGTGATGGCACCCCTCACACCAGCTCTCCATATCGTAGGTTCCATTGTTCTCATAGCCCTTCTAATGTTTAATGGTGCACAGTCCTCAGTGCCTCGCTCACATGGAAATGAAGTTTTGTTCTTCTCTACCTGGTCTGGTTCTATGTTTAGTTTTTTTGCCTAGTATGAATTTTCATCTTTTGATAGTATGTCCAGTGTGTCCAGACAGAGTTGTCAGTATTACCAGCTGCCACTTGCTCTAGTTTCCAACTAAATGGTGGAGCAAGTGGTGGTTGATATTTTTGGCCGAAAGAACAATTGGTTGCCACCTGTTTCGGTTTCCACTAGTTTGGTGGAACATGTGGCATGCAGGTGACATATATCAGTTTTGTATAGTGACAGAGCATTAATAAGGAAATGCCCCTTTTTTATTTACAAAAAAAAATGTTTCAAGGGGGGAATCAATCACAATAAAAGCTAGATGAATGCATGGAATGTAAGTAAAAGTCTCTTGCAAACAGTTTCTAGAATATTAATGTTTCCTCATAAAAAAAACATGGACCTATTTTAGATATTCGAGGATGCCTATCAGCTTATCAAAATCTACTTTGCAATCATGGTTCTGTGGTATATGCAAAATTAAGGCCAAATTTCAACACTGGGGAGTGCACTCATTGAATCCAAACATGAGATTAATACTTGTCAACTCGATGCTCTCTTCCTTATCTATCTTTAAGTGTACAACATTGCTAGTCCCAACTAGAATAATGCAACAAATATCTCAAGAAATGGAAAAATTCCTATGCCAAGGAGGTAAGACTAATAATAATAGGTTTCACTTAGTTAATTGGGCTATAGTCAAATCTCCAAAGGACCATGGCAAGATGGGAATCAAGGATCTTTTGTTGATGAATTTGGCGCTTGGGTAAACACTATTATGGAGATTGATATCAAGTAAGTACGGTTGGTGGAAAAAATTCTTCATAGAAATATTTCCTTGGAGAAAGAAAGCCACATGTTGAAAACCTACAAGAAGTAAGAAATGGTTGCATAATCTGGAAGATAATTAAGTTAGTGACTCCCATCCTCAAGGATAAATTGACTTGGGTCTTTGGTGATGGGTGATCTATTAGTATTTGGCATGACAATATTATGGGCAAGCCATAATAGAATATCTTTTAGGAGCTTCAGACTCTTAAAAATCAGTTGATCAATCAACCAAAACTGTATCTTTATGATATCTCCTTGTGGGCTAGTTCGTCCTCTTAGATTGTTTGGAAATTTTGTGATCTACCACCACATTTGATGCATCTTATTACAGTTATCTTGTCTCATTTAAAAGGTTTTGTGCCTTGGAATTAGGCTACATCGTATCGTAGGGGTTGGGGAACAACATAATATAGTGTCAATATAGGATATGCACAATAGCTAAATAAACTAGCTATCCCACCAAAGTTTGTGATATGGGAGAAAATTTGGCACCCTGATGGCCTTCCTAAGGTTAATATTTTTTATTGGTGATTAGTACATGGGAAAACTCTTACAGTGGAAAATCTTCAAAAAATAGGGATCCATGGGCCCTCTTGGTGTGCACTTTGCCATGCAAATGTAGAATTGGTCCAACGTCTCTTACTGAAATGTATGTTCACTTCCTTTGTTTTGTCTTCCGCTTTCAAGGGACTTGACTTGAGATTCAGAATGCCCAATTCATGGAAGAACATGTTCTCTCAATGGAGCAATTCATATCAAGGATCCCTCACAGGTAAGATGAACTTTGAAAGGATTTGGCTGGCATTGCCTAGATACTTATGTTCCAGCATTTGGCTCGCAAGAAATAAAGCTATTTTTAATTAGGACTGGGCCAATCCATATGTGGTAGAAACAAGGGCTAAAGTGATTTTAGAAGAATACATCAGAGCAAAGGGTAGGAAGAATTATGTTGGCCAAGGGTTGAGGGAAGATGATGAGGAATGGCTTCGCCAATTTCAATTGAGCTCTCACGTCGAGGAAAAAAGAAAGGATAAAAAACATACTAGATCACACTGCTAGCTTCGGTTTGATATCTATGGTTTTCAAAAGTGATAGGTAGATCAACAATCTCATATTCTATTTTTTGTTGGAGCTTCAAAGCAGAATCCTTAGGTGGCAGGTGCGAGGGGGGGGGGGCGCTATTATAAGCCCTGGAGGAACAACAACAATGATGTACACTTGAGGTCTCGGTATTGCATCAAATAACTTTGTGGAAGCTTATGCATTAATGCAAGGGATAAAGTTAGCAATTGAAGCTAATATTTGATCTTTGATCGTCGTCCATGATCCAAAGTTCTTCATTAGAAAAATGGTTTCAAGACTATTGCAACTGACCATACTCTTGACGCAATACTTGACCAAGCTAAAAAATAGGTCCTTAACTTCTCTAGTATCAACTTCTTCCATGTCCTTTGATAGAGCAATCAGGTTGTGAGATAATTAACCTGATTGTGAGAGAACAATCGGGTCCTTAACTTCTCTAGTTTCCATTTTTCTAACAGAGCATCAATGGAAACTGAGATAATTAACTCATTCCTTAGTATCAATGAGACATAAGCCATGTATCAAAGAATTGAGGCATCACATGAAGGAGTAGTTATGAGATGATATGGGGGGCTCATTTCCACATACCCTTAGTCATGATGTTGCACATTTATGTGCTTGGGAGTGGACTTATCCTCAGTTGCGACTGGATTAATTGGATGGCACTATGGAGGAAGCAATATTGGTTCAATGTAGCCCTAGAAAGTACAATTTTGTTTGGATTATGGATGCAAAATTTATGTGAGCCTCCTCCTTAGGAATTCAAGTATGGCAGTCTCTTAGTTGTAGAATTTGATTTTTCTTTGGGATTTATCATTGGTTCATCCTTACTTCAATTCTTGTGTGTTCCTACTCTGGAATTTTCTTCTTGGTTAGAGGAGAGCATAGGATTGTTCCTGGTGGTATGGTTCTAGTTATTTTTTTTTCTCTAAGTCTCTCAGGTGGTTTTGTTTTTAGTTTTGAGGATAGAGGTACGTTCTTCAAAACTTTAGTGAAGTCCTTTCAATGCCTCTGGTGTGACATTTTCATCGCCTATCTCATCCATTAGATCACTTGCACTTTGTTGGGTTTGGGTATAGTGTTTGAGAAGGTGAATTGGTGTTCTCCCTATCACCTCACAATGGATTATAGAGAGATGAGGGAGATTAGGAGGACTTTCAGAAACCATAAAGAAGTTATATAGGCAAACACAACATCCATCTACACAATAGATACAAAGATTCGTGGAAATGAAAAAAATGTAGTATCTCGGGTAGCAACAATTATGGTCACACTTGTACAACAAAAACATCAAATGGTCGTCTTGGAAGTAGAGTGTAATATGTTGGAGGATTTAGTGACAAACATGAGTAAGGGAGAACATTCAAGGGAATTAAACCAAGTCCAATCAATGAATTCCAATTGTGGCAAGTTGAATGAGGAAGCAACAATGCACTAGCTAGATGATGTAATGGAAATTGAGCAACTAGCTCTAGAAACATGAAAGACAACATTGGAAGAAGCAGTGAGTAGGCACACTTTCTGTTAAGTTTTCATGTTTTGTAAGGTTATAATATTATCTAGCTTGTTTTGTATAATATACACCTCTCAGAAGCACTGGGTTGTTTTGCATGTGGACATCATTAGGTTAGGTTGCTAGTTCATAGATAGACTAGAAATTTGTTATAGTTGGACATCATGGAATCATTTTTGGATGTAATCTCTTTGCAGTTTGTTGCAGTCTTTTTACTTAATATAAATCTACCAGTTACTATTTAAAATTAAAAAAAAAAATGTTAGAAGGACACAAGAAGTATGAGAACAAGGCTGAAAGGGATGCCAATAGACTAAAAGGATGCACAATGAGCACAATGTTAGGACACTTAAGAATGCATGAAAAGGCCATAGAAAATGATATCTTCCTATAGAATTCCATTTTGTGTCTCCAATTCATGATAATAATAATAAAACACAAGAAGAGGACGTGGAAAATGATGCAAAATGGACCTATTGTAGTAGTCTTGAAGATAAAATTGGTTTTTCATATTTTTCTTGCAATATAGAAAAACCAAAAGTGGGTTTGGACAATTCAACTATTTGATATTTTATTTAATAATTAATTTAATAAAAAATTACTAAACTAATTTATAACAAATGTTACCATTTAAGAAAATTTTGAATATTTATATTAAAATACAAAAAAGGGAATACAGACATATCAAAAGAAAACTAAAATATGCCAGTCAAGATGGAAAAACAATGCAAAATAGATGTTAAAATGAAGCAAATGAGATGTTAAAATGATGCAGTGAGGACATTAGATAGATGCGAAATTGGGGAAAACATACAAAAAAATATGCAAAGAGAATGCAAAAAATGCTTGTGCATCTCATTCCCAAGTTCCCTATAAAAAGGATGCAAATTGAGATGCCTCAGAACTAGTATGGTGGTAGTGAACTTATGAAGTCTATCTACATTAAACTACTTACATAAACTGTAGTGGAAACCTAATGAGGCAGAAAATGACCTAGAATCTTGAGGCCATTTTCAATGTTAAACCTATGTAGAAGAACATGTGTTGTCATGGTTTATGTGAGAAATTCAACTGATTATTATATTGGGATAGGTGGAATATAATTGCTCAATCAAATGACATATTAGATTAAATGCATTTGTTAAAAAAAAAAAATAGATATACTTAAACATTGGTGCATGATCTAATGACAACAAAATTAGACCACCATTCATAAATGAGGAGGTTCATCCATGCACGCTCCACTCTAGCATTAGTTTATATCCATTCCAATTACCATATGTTGTACACGTCGCCCTAAGTAGTGTGAGGCAATAAAATGATAAAACCTTTTGACAAAAAATAGAGCTACATATATCTACTAAAGTACCATGTAAAAGGCACAATGTTATATCACATGGGATTGTCACATATTTGACAAGGTAAGAGAACACAAAGTTCTAGTAGACCATGAATTACTCTACTCCCTTGCATATACATCAATAACTCACATGTGATGAATGTACTTAAGAATTTTAGACTTAATGGGTCTACTCAACTCGGACTTAAAAAGGAATGACTCTACTTGAAATTATAATTCTCGATCAAATTTGGTCAAACCCACAAGGACTATGCAAAATAGACTAATTGAGTAAGACACAAGCACATAGTTGGATCCATCATGAAGTGCACTATCAAAATTGGCACTACCACAACACAATTTATTGTATTGGATTAATCATATACAATTTAATTTTAAAGTGTAATAGGTTATATACATGCTCAAACAAAAATCAAACATTCATTTTATAGTGATTGACGTGATGAATTGCGTAGAAAATCAACTCCAATTTCTCATTAACAAAATAAATACAATAAGAAAAACGAGCAACATGAATCTACCTAAACTATCCAACTAATTAACTAATTAATTGACTCTAGTTACAATGTCACAGTGAATATTTATAATCTAGCTAAGAAAAGCACAACATTTTGTCTCTTGGTTGGTAGGGTTATGGCCTAGCGACAACTAGGAGAAGTTTTTGTGGCAGTGACATAGGTTCAAATCCTTGTGGACATGTTCATCCCATACGTGGGTTTTTTCAAATGTGGCCATTGATTATATTGAATATTGTTGATGTAGCCTTTGGGGAGATTATTGTATGGCGTTAGTAAGGTACCAACAAATCGTATTCCTCACTTAAGTGTGTAACAATTGGTTGAGATTATTTACAAGTTTATCGTCCATTAAAACATGGGTTCCCATTAAAAAAAACACTTTGTCTCCAAACTATTTATAATCTTTGTGATGCATAATTGACAAAAACTAGGGAAAAGGAAGAGATAAAGGTGGGAAATGATCCTTCGTGAGTATTGGTATGCACACACTAATTCCCATATTTTCCAACTGCATTAATGCATCCATGTTTGTTGGTTATATGTCTATGACAAATTCAATGTGAAAGCCTACATTAAAAATTTAGTTCAATCAATGTTCTACCTTCACAACCAAGTTGCAGCACTAGGATTGTGCAAAAAGGATTTTAGTGTGCCCATGACATAATGGCGTTTGTCACTTTGATTTGGTTTGGGATTTTATCACTGTAGTGTTTGCTCTATGTTGATGGCATTGCATTATTCCATGCCTCTAATGCAATGATCAACTCTACTTGACCACCCTTAGATAAAATTTTGGTCGACCTTCTCTTTAGTGAAACTATAACTATCACAAACTTAATGAATCTCTAAACTCATTTGGCATCAAACCTCCCCCTCATGAGTTGTTGGTCCCCAAAAACCGCCTTGCTAGTTAAGGAAACATCTTTTGGATTTGTTCTAAGGTATATAACTTTTTGGCCTCAATTGATTGGCATTTTATTGTGATCTAATAAATTTTATAGGTTCCCTATATAGTTGCATGGTCTTCAAAGTTCAAAACTATGTATTATTCTAGCTCCATGTCATCTTCAATGATGATTTCTTCCAGAATTGTCATGGAAAATTATTCCTTTTCAACATGTAACATCCACAGTTCCTAGAGCTTCAAATGATACACATCGAGCATTGGATGTATTACCATACATGGTAGATCCAACTTGAATATGTTCTCTCCATTCTACACAACGGTTATGTAATGACCATATCTTATCACCTTAAGATTTTCATATTTCTCCTTGAAGAGATATTTTTGAATGTAAAACCAAACTCTCTCTTGCATGAAATTGGTGATTTGCACGATCAAGGACCTTGTTCCTATGTCGGTTATTTTACAAAACTTCTTGATCTCGATCATGAATCTTTTAGATGTGGTCAAGGGATAAGTTTACTTTACCATGTGCAACAACTTCCTTCATCATGACCACCTTGGGAATGAAACCTATAATAGATAAAGGACCATTGGGCATGAATTCAAGGCACATTTCAAAAAGTGAAGTGTACATTGCATTCTACACCCCGTGATTTGAACTATAATACATATAGGAGATATTGGTATCCCAAGTTTTTGGATATTGGCGATTCCAAGTTTTTTGGATATTGATGATTTACAACCTCAATAGGTCCATATTTTTATAGATGAAATGCAATACTCCTCATTAGAATAGTATCCATCAATCCCCACAGTGACTGCGAGAAGTAGTTAACAAATCTATTATCTAGTCAAAGATAATTGATGATGGTAGAGCAAAGTGGGCCCAAACTTCATCTAAGAACAACCACACTACTTGTCATATTAAAGTGGTATTATTGCATGATATCACATTGACTAGTTTATTGAAGCAATCCACTATTCGAGGTATCAAAAGCAAGGTTATAATATTGTTTTTCCTTTACAATATTTATTCACTATGTTGAGCTATTATAGGCATGTAATCCACTTCATGTAGTATGCATTCTTGTTCTAAGAAACTAGAGAGGCTTATGGTCATTATGCATAATTGTCTCATTACTAAGCAAGTAGTGTCCTTAACGCTTAATGTCCCACACTAGCACATAATCATAGGCCGAAAACTCAAAATTACATTTGGAAAAAGTCGTTAAGTAGTATGTGACATGTCTTCGATGTTACATTAAAACTGCACCCATGGCATGTTTAGAAGCATCCATTTAAATCTCAAAGGCTTGTTGAGTATTAAAAAAGGCAAGGACATAAGGATTTACTATTTGGTTCTTAATCTCTTCAAATGATTCTTTTTGTGTCACTTCCCAACTAAACTAAGCACGAACATGATTCAACACTTTGAGTGGGTGCACAACATGGAAAAAGTGAGCTATGAAGTTTTGCATATACTTTGTCATTCCCTTGAAGTTGCACAAGTCATGGATGTTCTTTAGCAATGACCATTTAACAATTAAAGTACTTGTTGAAGCAATGCTCTATCCATATTAGTGCATGCGAAATCCAAGATATGCAAGTTCTTGCTACATGAATGTTACACTTATCAATGTTGACCAATAACTTATATTTGTGTAAGGTTGTAAATACTTGGTTAATATGGTGCCAGTAGTCTTATAGACCTTACTAAACAAAAGGATGTCGTTTAGATACACAAACACAAATGAGTCAAGATATGGTCTTAGCACTTTCTTCATCATTCTCATGATTGTTGCAAGGGCATTAGTAAGACCAAATACTATCACCAACATTCAAATAATCCTTGGCATCTATTTATGGCTATATTCCTTATATTTCATGGATTGATACAGATATGATCATAATTGTTGATTAATACTTTTGGTCAATTTAGTGTTTTTCATATTAGTTACTCTTAGGATTTTTCTTACACTTCTTCTTGCTTATTTCCTTTACTTATCTTTTCTCATACCAGAAATTCCAAGAACTTGGTCATTTTTTTGAATAATGCAGAGCAGGCCAACACTAATCTAAAATCTACATGTATGTATGCCCTTAGCACCATAAGTCCACATTCATGTTATTGACTTTTTCTCATCTTTAACCTTCAACTACCTTTTTTTTCACTTCCATCTTTTATACTTAGTTGTTTTTCGAAAATTCAGATGTGGATCGACATAACAACTGTTAAAAAAAAAAATTAATCACCCAAGTTCACATTCTCGTACTTACCAAAACACTTTACTTTCTTTACTTTTTCATTTTCTTGTGGTACTTAGTGAAATTCAAGCAATGCAGATGCATAGCTACATATCATCCCTCATTTTTTTCCTAAGTTTCCATCTCCGCAACTCCACGGGTCCGCATTCACTTTCCACCTTTTACTTCTCTTCATACTTGGCCATATTTCTCATTCTGGATTGGACTTCCTTACTCCCCCTCACTTTTACTTTTTCATAGGTTCGCATGCCCGCAAGTCCGCATCTCTCTCAACACTTAACCATATTCACAATCTCAATGTGGGCATTGTCACCCTTTCTCGAAGATGTGTTCACAAGCATTTAGGCCTGCAACCCACAACTCCACATTTCCATGTTATACACTTAACATTTCCCATACATCATCTTTCACCTTCAAACTTAACACTTTCCATCCATCGTACCATCACATCACCATTTCCCATCATATTAAATATCCCTTCCACATCATCCGCCACTAGTAAAAGCATAATGTCGTTATTAATGCATAATACATCGATTAAGGGTTGTAACAAATCCAAGTCCCATGACAATTGATGACATTTAAAGCATGATCTATGATTGATTGAGTTAACAAGGCAGTACATGGTGGAATTTAATAAAATAAAAAAATGTCAACCTATAATTATCGACAATAACACCACCTTTGTGAAAAGCAGAAAAGATGTCAAGTAAGAAGAAGGAAGTGTTTTGTGGAGATACATTGAACNNNNAAGTAAGAAGAAGGAAGTGTTTTGTGGAGATACATTGAACACATTGGGTCATGAAGATCAACAGTTCCAATGGTCTAGGTGTTACACACCTAAGTTTCGCACCACCAAATATCACACTTAAGTGTCGCATCTATTAAACACCTAAGTGTTGCATCTATTAAATACCTAAGTGTCACACTTTTACAAGTGTCACAACTTCCTCACCATGAGAAAAAGTATGTCGTACTCCCTAGACAAGTTGAGAGGCAAATTTATCAGTTAGAGGTCAAAATGATACATTTTTCCTTGAGATTTTGGGCTTAAATGAGTTTCATCGCCCCCCTT
>CBVK0103429885.1:0-14952 GCA_900067695.1 Picea abies | reverse complement strand
TCTATTTTCACTTAACAATATAGTGTGGAAGAAGGAGGTTTCTCTTTGTTATTTCCAGGTCTTTTCTTGAGCCTAGGAGCTTGGACATCAAGGTCAAAGGTTGGAGCAATGAAGACAACCATCGTAAATAGGTAAGTCATACATCTCTTCCTTCTCATTCTAATTGTTGAAGTAGGTATAAGAGGAAAGTAGATCACCATTTGTTTTATTCTATCTTGGATAAAGAGGGGTCTTGATCCATGTGGAGTTTCACATGTCTGCATGGTGAAATTTAACATAACACCGGGGCATATAAGTACTACAATTCTCTTCCTCCAGTTGAGAAGAAGACGAACCAAATATGAACCTCTGGAATAGAATTGGCAGGATGTGTTCCAGACATAACTGACATGAAAGAGATTTTTCAATGGTGCATAGATAATTTTTTCTTTGAAAAAGGAATTATTCAAATGCAAGGTCGTCAACCCATTTCTCTAGATCCTTCAACGTTTTCTAAAATGCTACGACTCCCTCCACCAACTATGTGATTCAAGAGCGACGAAGTTGTTGAATTTCAGAAGCAGCACAAGGGAGGGAACAGATTGTTGAGAAACCATTTGGAAGATCCAACATGTAACCCTAGTACTTCTAGAATTGAGGTAAATTTGTTAAAATACCCACACATAGAATTCACTTAGCTATTTTCCCGCATTTTTGGTTTGGAATATAATATGTTTGTAACAAGAAATGTTATATATGTTATGCATTATGTCCTGCATGGAAAAGCTATCATTGGGGTTATCTCATCCCAAGTGAAATTTTGTTTCCAATTGAATAACCTCAAAAGACTCACAAGTTCTGCATGACTTCTTACCTCAATTTCACCATTACTTATGGTCATGTTTTTGAAGATTTGCCTTGGGAAAAACATGTGGATTTTAAGTTTGAACCAGTTTATGCAAGGTGTTCAATTTTGTACAGACATAAATCCCAATACAGTTTCTACCTGATTCACAAAAAATTTATCTCAGAATTTAAAAGGTTAATATTTGGACAAAGCACATCAAGGATATCCTTAGAGGCAACTTCTTTTCTCACTGGAAAATGGATTTATGAGTTGTCTGAAGAATTCACTTTAATTAGAATATTTGGTAGTAAGGAGAAGCCTTTCCATTTTAAGCATCAAATAAACTCTTTGTTGGAGAAGTATGCAGGCAATACAAAACTTGGACCCACTTCTTCCATGACAAAAGGAAAAGACAGTTTATACCCCTACCATGGGAAATTGGGGATTGCATTGTTAAACATACAAGTCACCTAAATGATTTGGCGAGACATCATGAACATATGGGTTTCAAGGAAGCAAAACTTGTTGAGGGTTTTGATCTAGATAACAAATTCACTACACATATGCAACTAGTAGGGTATTCATCACACTTCATCAGAATTGAATAGTTTCAAGAAGGTGGTGGAGATAACTTGGATCTCGAGGAACTAGTGACCTACCAAAATTCAAATTATATAGGAGAAGTAAATAGTACAAATGAAGGACATAGACAACATGGCAGAAAAACAACAAATCAAAACCCCAACTCACCAACAACGTCTCAAAGAAGCACTCCATCAAGAATGAAGAGCAGGACCAATGAAATGGATACTAGAAAAACATCAATTGGAGGATTAGATGATAGTGAAGATAAAAACCCACCAAGGAAAAGCCTTGAGAAAACACATATTGCATACACTCATGTAAAAAGAAAAAGAAATATATCATTAGTGGAAATAAACACATCAAAAGTACATGAAAGTCCCCATGCAATGGACATGGACGAGCTCATTGAAGAACTTGACTAGTCTGTGCAAAGGTTGTAGAATACAAGAAAAATTGTTGATACTATGATGACCCTGGATCCTGAAATATTTGAAGAGGAATCCGTCACTCTACACCATGCGGCATACAATCGTGAAACCAAAAAACTGTTGCTAGAAAAACTTAATACCAAGAATAAGAAGTCATCAAAATGATGGAAATATTCGATTGAATAGGATGGAATAGCACCATATAAAATTGTAGACTTTCATGGAGATATTGGAGATGCATTAAGACAATCAGTTGACAAAATGGAAAGAGAGAATTTGGAATTAAAGAAAAGGGTAAAATAATTAGAATTTGCTTTGGTACTAGGACCATTGTTTCCAGAACCTTTGAGTTCTATTCAACCTATACTTGAATTGGAGGAGATCCTCGAAAGCAGTATGAAATACAAAGGCTCATCAAGTTTATTGCAGACTGTAAAAAAATATGTCAGTAATGCCATACAAAAAAGGGTTGATATAATTCAGGAAATTTTGGAGCTTTCCCAAAGTATTGCTAGCTTTTCCTCCAGAATAGAGTATTTCAAAGAATATTTGCAGAAATATTTGGAAAATGATGAAGGATTTTTCAAGGAAGCCATGAACACATTTTCAACTAAAGTCTCAATTTTAAATGAAGCACAGAGAAAGGAACAAAAACTTCCATTTCCTTACCATATGAAGTAGATCAGTGCATGTTGGTTAAGGAGAATTAAATAGTTAAGAGAAATGATAAATGAAATCAAGGCCCCAAGGAATAGAAAGAGCAATTTATTCCTTAAACTTGTTAGTCTTACCAAGGAATTAGATGGTCCCAATTTATTGATGGATACCATGATCTTAACCAAAGAATCTTTAATGGAACAACTTAAAGCACTAAAAGTTGCTTGGGCTAACGAATTTATCGAAACTACTGAATTTTCTGAAGATCAAGTTGAAAAATGGTTGGTTCGGTATATCAACATAAATGATGAGGTGGATGACACATTGCATCAATCAGAGCTAGATCTGAGGGAATTTGAAAGTCAATTATTTGAGATTAAAACTAAACATGAAATTATTGTGGCACCTTTAAGAGAGTACATTGAGGAATGGTTGAAAAAAGCATTAATCAAAATTACCTAACCAAAAAATCAAGAAAAAGTTAGAGTAGTTATGCCACCTCAACCACAACATGTACCTATAAAGGAGTTGGATGCAAGCAAGTGAAGGTTAATATATTTTTCCATCACAACGAGTCAAACATTAACTCAACCCTTTCAATTTTTCTTATGTCCATTTATGTTACAAATCATTTATCATCTTGCCTTTGTCTTCTCGATATTTTGTGGGATTCATGTTGATTATTGGTTTTCCTTCTCTTATCTTCCAGGTTTTTTCATTTTATGGTCCGCGGGAGCCCAATCCAAGTCCTCTTTGAAGGGCGAATGCATTTTATTTTCTTTAAAGACATTTACCTTTGTATTTATTAAAGACATTTACCTTTGTATTTAAAGACTCATTGTTATTTTTGAGACTTGAAGAGAGCTACTCGAGATATTACATTACTATGTTCTCAAAGACTTTGATTAGAAGCATAAGTTACCCAATGTTTTATCTATCATAATCTTTTTGGTGCTTTATGGAATGATAATTTAAAGCTCCCTTTTATTTGTGGTCCAATTTCCATTCTCTCTATTTGTGGTATTGTTAAATGCTCTAATGAATGTTGTGATGGATATATCAGTTCTATATATTTTGTATGCATCTTAATCTATTCACGTTGTAAATATTATACATGTGAGTTTCTTTTAAAACACATAGTCCCAAATCTCATGTGTTGTTTTCCTTGAATGTGAATGTAAATACAAAGTCTCATCCTTCTCAGATTTTGTTTTGTTTCATTTTATTTTCTTGGAATTATAAGAACAAGAGGAGTACCACCTCTCTAAAAACGCAGGGGGATTCATATCCTCATGAGGTTGACCTTAAGACCATAAAATAGTCTTTTAGATCAACAATAACCATACTTCAATTCCATCTTACCAAAAATAATTGTTCCCTGGAGCTAATTTGAAAGGTCATTGACGTGCAAAATGGGCCATTGGTTGTTAATGGTGACTGCATTAAGAAGTTTATAATCCACTCATATTCTTCGTGTCTTATCATTCTTTGGGACCAATACGATCATCGACTGACATGGTGACAAGGTTGGGTGGATGTGCCCTTTATCCAACAACCTCTAAATTTTCCTCTTGATTTCTTCAATGTCCAACAACAAAGTCTTACACAACGCCTCATTGGGTAGAGAGGCCCCATGTTGCATGTCAATGTTGTGTTGTATTGCATGACTAGGAAGATTTCCTTGAGGTTCTTGTAGAAACTAGGAAAAACATTGTAACAATTCATCATATTGATCCTTCTCACACAACTTCTCTTGTCACTAAATCTTTGCACGACAATTCATTGGAGACTTAATATTGATTGGAAAGTGTGACTTTTCCTTGTTTAGTTGTATATTGAGCAACATAAATTGTCCCAAGACCTTGATCGTTCTCCAAGCTTGTATGATCGAAACTAGTACTTAGGTTGTTGGATTGATTCACACTTTCATTGAATGGACTTGACCATATTTGACTAATAAATGTCGAGTCCTACACCATTGGTAGTTTGCATATCAATCCCATTGGTATGAATTGCCATAAATTACTCTACTCACATCCAATGGTACAACATCAAAATCTACTTCATAAATGTAGTCAACAAAGATGTCAAACTTTACCTTGCACTTACATTAAACATGTAAATCCTTGTTCTTGTTAAGACAACCCAAAGTGTAGGGTTCAAGATGCATGTTTGTGGGCAGATTGTGCGTCTTCACTATTGCTTTTGAGATTAAATCTCATTGGTTGTCCATATAAAAATATTATAGGCACAAGATTCTTTTTAATCTGTATCTTAATGACTAGTTTCTCCCACTCCATGTAACTAGGATGGATATAATTAACAATTGTGAAATTCCTTTAGTTGTGGAGTTAGGCACTATTGATTTTATTTCTCCTTGCTTGATCTACGTGGACTTGTAGCACTTCTCTAGGTGTATTTTCCAAAAATATTGTCTCAAATATCTTATATGCTTACACTAATGGTAGAAATAGTCTTCTTTTGCGTGATACGTTGTCCCTCTTATGGTGACTTGGAGTCATTACTATGTTATGCAAACCCATTGAATGATTTCTTTAGCATGCTATATTTTGCAATGATTATCTTTGCTTGATTAGGTTTAGCACTAGTAATGTTTTTTTTTTTAAACTACCTGTGCTACTTTGTATTAACTGCAAAAGAAACTATACATTGTCTATGGTGTTGGTCTGCCACTAAGGAAATTCCCCATGCCAATAGCAAAAAAAACTTTATCAAGCTTCAATGTCTTGAGAAACCAGTTGACTTGAAACCACAGAACATGATATGTTCAACATTGAAACTAGCATAGAAAAGTCTAAAGGGTATTTTCCTATCATGTTGATTACTATATTGAGGTGGGGCTACAACTACGAGGCCTCTAGAATTTAAAAGCAAAAAAGAGAACAAAAGTATCATGAGTGAAATCATACTGAGGGAGGATGGTTGTCAGTTGTTGGAACCTAGGGTTGAGGGTCGTCTAGCTTGGAGAAGTCCAGATCAATGATTTTATCAGCAATCAGGTTGATCTTGTGGTCCACAAGCTTGATTTGGAGTTGCACATCGTCAATCTGGAGGAGAATCTCTTGATGGGTTTTATTTCTTTCAAGCAACACTTTTCCCATGAGCATCTTCATGTGTTGATAAAGGTAAACTATTATATAATACTTGGATGCTCTGGCCTAAGAGGAACCAAGGTTAGAAATCCAAGGGAAAATATTCTCAACAACCTCCTCATATGAAATGAAGTGCATAAGAAGTTGCACATTCGTCTCTGCAAGATCACTTTCAACATGTATCTTGGGGGGAGTATGGACCTAGTAGTTGGCAACAACATCTTCAGCTTCCAAGGAGACCCTGGAGACCAACAACCTGTTACAATTGCCTCGCAAGCAACAATGAGAACTCCCATGTGTCATGCAAACAGACATAAAGGGAGAACATAAGAGAAGGGTAAGGTGAGGATAGGTGACGAGGTCAAAAGGGATGGGAAAGAGAACATGGCATAGAGCTAGATGTAGAGAGTCATAAGATGGTGAAGAACGAAACCAAAGGTATGGCTAAGGAGGTGGTTGATAAATCCTAGAGGTATGCATAGAGTAGGAACAAGTCTAGAAGGTTCCCATATATGATCCATGAGTTTCCATAACTGGAAATGAAGTCTCCCAAGGCTCGAAAAGCACAGAGAAATAATCACAACATGAAGAAATGGTCCTAGCATGAAGAGAGGATGTCTTCAGGTTATAAAACATCATGGTAAACAAAGACATGAGGGGGAACGATGCAGGAGGAACCAACTAGACATTAAATGGGTGTGTGGAGCACATGTGTGTGATTTCCTTGCGGGGCGGACCACCTGTCTAATCCCACCCCTAGCACCTTAGCACTATTAATGCTAATTAGACTCCTCTAACTATTATTTTCGTATGCTAATTTTGCATTCCTTCAATCATCTTCCAAAGTGTGTATTCAATCTTAAGCTCTTTTTTAATTGGCATGATCTACCAGCTAATTATGAACTTGGTGACTAACTTTGATTCTTGATCCCTCACTCTAAAACAAGTGTTATAGTGGTTATTGCTCTTAGATGTAGGTATATATTGATTGTTTCAACTTGTATCACAAGCATTGTCATTGTCATTATTGCTCCTTCTAGTAATTGTGGGGACAAAACTTGTCCTTGGTAGTCATATTGAACTCATGTCATGTCATAGATTGAGTGGTTCCAAGTGTCTATATGCACTCACATAAGTTTTCCCACCATAAGAAATATTTCTCATACACACAACTTTGCAAAGATAACTTTGCCCTTATTTGTGTGTTACTACACCTTGAAATAGGAATTGGGCTACCTCAACCATTCATTGAGTCACAAAGTATCCATTTGATCATCATAAGGTGGAATTTCCACCTTGCTCTCTCCTTTAAGAGAGGACCCAAATTTTGCAATGGATTTGATCCACCTCCTCTTAATTTTGGATTAGAATGGACACAAGGTTTCTCAAGGGATTACCAGTCTATAGTGTTATGATGAAGGTTGTCAAATTTTGCACCAACTAAGCAATATAGGTCATTTTTCCATCCATATTCATTATTTTTCAATCGATATTGGAAATTCCTTCCTTGAGCATAATTAGCACAATCACAACACAAATTGATATGCCTAATGTTGATGGAAGGAATGGAAAAATCCTCACTCAAGCATTTTCAAATATCACTAGGCTAAGTGAGATAGATGGGATTATCACCCTTTATAGTTTGTCAAAAATTTCAATCAAACCTCAAGAAATAGATTCTTGGATCTGATGCTATTATAGAAATTTGTATCTTTTATACAAAATTTTAAAAAATAAAAAACGTACTTGCCAAATAAATTTATAAAATATCTAAATAAGCAAATGCAAGATATCATAAATCTGAAAATCAATGTACAACAAGTCTCATAAATCAAAAGAAATCAACAAATAACTTTATTGATATCAATCTTAGTTACAACTGAGCTTATTTTTTCAAACCCATGCGAGGGTTGGATAAGAATTAGACTTAGAAGTCTAAGATGTTATTTGACTCATACATAAACAATTGGTATCTCAAAAGAAGAAGACTAGAACTGAAAACTGGACTAGACCAATCCAAGCTAGAAGTGCATCATAGTCTTGACTATGTAAAACTAGCATTAATCAACACTAAAATAATTTCAGAACTTCCAACTAAACTAAATAGACTATCAAGGAGAATGAATGACCTTCGAGCATGTCAATAATCAATGTTTCCTAGTCCTTTATTTGCCAACTTTAGAATAACCCTTCTATCAACAAGATAACTTAGCTCTAAAGAAACTCGTAATGGAATAAATGAACATATATTCTCACTTGAGGCAAGAGAAAATCTTATCAGAAGTCTTTCTCTCTATTTTCTCGTGTCCCCTCATTTGTCTGGCTCTCCTCCTTTTATGTCTTCAAAAAGTAGTCTGAATAGTTCAACTACCTTTTTGTTATAAAGTTAAATAACTTTAGTTAGAAGATGACAACTTTAATTTATAATAAAGGTAAATAAATAATAAATAATAGGTGGGGTCCCCCTAAGTCTTTGTTCCTTTATTTCCAACATTTCACTTGTAACTCCACAATATAATTAAATATCATGTATAAACCAACATCATAAAATATACTAAAAAGTAACGTATATAAACATGCCACATCAACAAACACTTGTACCTCCCAAACATATCAAAATGGCATGATATTAAAAGTTTTCAAAAATAGTATCATGTGTCTACTGTCCAAAATATGCATCAAATGTCAAGGTGGAAATGTCATCATACAAACTTAAATAAATTGGAAATAACACCTTTTGTTTGATGTCGCGTCTTTGCTTGACTCCCTCTAAGAGAGCATCCCTATGCTTAAGTAAGTCTTTATCAACATATTTCTTTTCTTCCAATTTCTCAATGTCAAGGTGCATATCATTGAAAGTAATTTTCTCTCATTACTTTGTGCTTGGGATAAATGTTGTTTTGACTAGATGAATGAGGATTCAGATGAATTGGAGCTTGGGGAATTAGCAGGTTGTTTTCCTTTATCCATTTGGAGCTCAATGGGCAACACTTTGTAGTTTCCAGGGACTTTAATTGACTACACCATAGAGGCAACAAATGCCAAGTGGGGCATAGTAGACAAAGGAGGATGTGTAGCAAGGTTCAGGTAGTTGGTTTGCACCGATTGATTGAACTCTTCAAAGTCAACATCAAAATGTATTGAGAATCTCATCTTCTTGTTTCTTCCCTATTGCCCAAACACATTGGGCACTCCTCCTCTTTGGCCCTGGTTACCTCTGTTTCCATTGCAGTTACTTCCCCGACAAAGAAATATCATCTATATGCATCATCATTCCAATTAGTAAAATACAAGACATAGTATATCAAACATCTAATATAATTTTGCTTGAAATGACTTAGCTATGGCTTTGAAAAAGACTTAAAGCATGCAAGGGAACAATTGAGTGGGAATGAAGGATTATAGAGAAGAAAAACCACATTTGACATGCAACCCTCTCATTACTTGTTGTTTCAAACATCTAAAATGTGCTCTTCTTTGTAACATTATTTTCATATGAACAATTAATTGTCTTTTTGAACAAGGAAAATGAATGAAAAATTAAATAATAAATGACAAGGGAACAATGATATGGGATTTGTAATTAGCGAAAAATGTTATGAAATGACAGGAATGCATGAAGAATTCATGTTCATCATCTATAAATAGTCAATTATATCATTTTTCATTAGCAAATCTAATAATTTGTTTAAAGTTTCTTTCAAAACATTGATAAGTCATTTAACTCAAAACATTCATGTATGTCCAGATTATTTCTTTTGTCAAACTGCCTTTTCAAATTGCATAATGATATAAGTTTACTGCATCCAAATCAAAATGACTAACCGCCCATATAAAATCCTTTGCCCATAAAATAGAATTAATGCCACGTATAGGTCTTTCCTCATAAATCAATCTAATAGGCCTTCCTCAAAGACTTCTCTTAATCAATTACATAAACAGGGGGGAAATATCATTAAATTAAAATGGAGTATGATTTGGGAAACATGGGAATAATGTCTGGAAAGTGATAAATCATGTGGGGAAAATGCCCTATTAATGTAAAAGATAAACTTTTCATATGCATATCATGTTTTTATAACCTTTGCACTTGCTCTTTATATTTAACAACTCAAAACTTGCATCAAACTTTATCATTAAAAACTATTTGAATGGTCAGCTAGTAATGATTTCAAAAAACATTTACTTCATTTATAGTCAAACCTAGTTCTCAATATCATGTATATTCAAGACCGTGGTTAACAAAATAATACAAAGGTTGGCATGCAAGTTAAATTTAGAACAACAAGCTTATCATATATGCCATAAGGAGAAAGAACGAGGGTTTCTTCAATATTGGAATGACGAATAGAGAAAATGTTGAACCATAACTCTTTTTTTTGAAAGACGACTACTTTGTCAAGTTACTCAAGAATTTAATCAGCACCGAGCTATGAGTTGACTATGGAAAACGAGCTCAAAAATCAAAGGCACTTTAACCATCTCACCAATACCAACAAGAGTATGAACTCAGGTAGATAAGATAGAATGAAAAGGTTTAGTGTTATAGCTAGCAATGAACTAAAGGGCGCACAACCTCTATAATTAACATGAGTAAGGTTGAGCACTAAATGTGCATAACTTTGTAATGAACCCAAAACGAAAATCAAGCCATAACTTATGAGCTCAAATCTGAGATTTTGATATTTTTTAGACGAGAATGAACATGGTCATAGCATGTATGGATTTCGTTGAACTGCATACAACTTGAAACAAATCTTTCATATGACCAGGGTTCAAAACCATATAACAGAGCAACAAACCAATGCTATATTCACATTCTTCTTTGAAATAAACATTTATAAGTCAAGGTCCAAACCCATGTAATAGACTTAGCAAATATGAAATAGTTTTGACTAGTACCAATGCTAGTCATAAACAATGAACAGACTATATCTGAAGTGAAAATGAAACCAAAACTTAATAGTTATCCATTATGCAGACGTGGGCTCAACTCATAACCCAGATTCAAAAATATAAATAAACAAATAATACTTTTAAATGTTGGTCACATCAACATATCTACAGTGAACAAACCGTATGGATTTAAATTCGACCCAAGGTGGCTTGGCACATATTCATTATATAATAAACATGGGTTTGACCCATTATTCATTTTTCTTCCACAAAACAAATCTTTCAAGAAAATGGAAAATGAAAGTATGAATTCGAGAGAAGTGACAACAAAGGGTATAAGCACGTTTTTTTCTTTTACAAGTAAAACCCTCATACAACATTTTAAAATTTTTGTTTTCATGAGTGGAAAAGAAGGGAAAAGAACATACACACTCATTACCAGTCAAATTCAGAGCCATTGCTACCTTATTAATACACAAAAAGTCTGCAAGATATGTTTCATAGACTAACAAGTACATACCTCATCCAAAAGCACTTATATACTAGTAATGGAGGCCAAAACAGTTGTTGCAACCAACAAGAGGAGGGTTTCCAAGGCCGAGCTTGAGCTCTTCTTCCACAAACCAAACTCAAACAAAATCACCAAAACCCTAAGCAACTAGAGGTGTTAAAACATGGGACTATGGGAGTTAATGCCCACATCCTTGTCATTCAATGCATGACCATCTCATCACGTCGATGTTCCAACCTCATGTCATATGCATATGCCAACTCAATGCATTGCATAAACATTATTTCATATTAACATTTAAACATTATCATAAATGAAGCCATATAAACCTTGAAACACATGTTATGTGTTGTGTCAATTAAATGTTACCTCCAACATGTCACTTCAATGTTGTACCCTATGATTAGCGTGTATATCCATATGAATTGGCCAGGGCTTATACCTTTGTGCATAGTATAATCATATATATCATGCTTAGTTAAATTATATTCCTTGAACAACCATATACTATATAGTTTGTAAAACTTCACCTTGGCATGTCTTGGTTGCCAAATGAATAATGTCACACACACACACACATATGTCAAACCCAAAAATAAACCATATAAACTTTGATAAAAGTTTATATCTCTTAAGCCTTTAAACTTAATATACTTTGAATGTCATAGTATAGGAATTAAACTTGATTTCATTATGCATATAATCATAGGAACATAACAAACCCCTTGCAAATTATTTCATGAGTGTCATGTTAATGTTGCCATGATGGTGAGAAGTAAATAGAGTTACCATAACTTGATGTTTCCGCAAACTGCCATATATCATATTTAAATGCAAATAAGCATCTTGCATCATCTAAACATGTGTAGTGATAAACACCACAAGAACTTTGAATCAATATACCATTACTTTGAAGCATCATGATATCTCAACTGAAAAGATGATATGCCAACATGTTGAGAGAAATATTATGTCTGGAAATACTGACTTTAGTGTGTTTTCTCCTGGAGGACCCGCCTATTATTATTTCATAATATATATATCTATATGTGTGTGTGTGTGTGTTTTAATACTTTGTAAGTTTTTATAGTAGTTGACGAATTTATGAATCAACACCTAATTAATCATACACCAACCTTGAATTCTATGTCATGTTTGATTAACTTAGCAAATACAAACAAAAGTCAAGCATTTATTATGTAAAATTTGGCAGGATTAATTTGAAAACAAATTAACTTTGAATTCTTGTCAAAAGGGTAAATTTATAGTAAGAAATGTAAACAACATGAAGCTATGACAACTATCCAACAAATCAACTAATTATCCAACCCCAATTATAATGTCATGAGGTATATATTTAACCTAGCTAAGGAAGACGTAACACTCCATCCCTTGTTTGTTCTTATTGTGTGTAATAAGGTACTTTTTAAAAATCTAAGGAAGAGTAAGAGACATAGGTGGAAGACAATTCATTAAAATTGTGGGCATTATGCATGTGCCAATATATTGAATTTTCCAACCATTCCAACATGCTTTCATCATTTGGTTGTGTGTATGTATCAAAGTTAGTGCACGAGGTTGTGTTACAAAATTAGTGGTTCGTAGTGTTGTTATTGCACAAGGATTTTAACATGTCTATAACAAAATTATATTTGTTACTCTCATCCATGCCAAGAGTTGATCAATAAAATGTACAATACTCCATGTTGATGTTATTGTGCTATTTAAGACCCTTTACTACAATGATAAAAAAGATGTGCCTATACTTACACAAAATTTTGGTTGAACTTCTCTTCAGTGACTCCAATTTTCATGGACTTAGTTAATCTATGAATTCTTCAGAGATCACACTATAATGACAAAATGGCATAGATCAAGAATAACCCATCATGAAGCTAATCTTTACAAATTTACTATAGTCGTACTTTACATCTAGGAAATCTACCATATCTTGTACTTGCACCAAGAAATATAAGGTGGAAAATGTTTTAATGTTAAAACATTTTGCCAAAAAAACTAAAGTTGTATGGATCTACTCAATCACTAGATGAAAAGCAAAGAAGTCCCGTTAATATGTTGACACCACTAACAATTTTATATCACATGGGCTTGCCACATAGTTGACATGGTAAGAGGAGGATCTCCTTCATATGTATATTTGTTTTATCTGTTAACATTGATGAGCCCATAATAGTGAAAGAGACAATGGAGATGGAAGATAAGGAGTCTTGGAGATTGGTCGTGGATGAGGAAATAGATGCACTTAGAAATAATGATACATGGGACTTGGTCCCATTGTCTGATGGACAAAAACCCGTTGGATGTAAATGGGTGTTCAAAAAGAAGATAGGTTTAGATGGAAATGTTGAAAAGCACAAGGAAAAATGGTTGCAAAAGGATATTCCCAGGTCGAGGGGATAACTTTTTCTAACATATTTTCCCTAGTTTCTAAGTTAACATCCATTAGGCTATTGTTATTCATTGCAGTGGCCTTTGATATGGAGATAGAACATATGGATGTGAAAACAACATTCCTATGTGGTGACTTGAATTAGGAGGAGATCTATATGACACATTCATGGCATGATGTTAAAAAATGTAAAGAGTCGATGATTTGCAAGTTAAAAAAAGTCTTTATATGGTCTCAAACAATCTCCCAAAATGTGGTACCAAAAGTTTGATTATTTTGTGTTGGGATTAGGGTTTTTGAGATACAAACCAGATCACTATGTGTATTATAAACATGATGGCGGCGATTTCCTTCTGATCACTCTATATGTAGAAGATATGTTATTTTTTGGTAATAGGGAGGATGTGATTTGTGATTTGAAGTCTTGTCTTTCAACACAATTTGATATGAAGGACTTGGGGGTGCAAAGTATATCTTAGGAATCGAGATCATGAGAGACATAATGAAAAAAAAGGCTTTGGTTGAGCTAGAGTAAGTATGTAAACTTTGTGCTACAACATTTTTACATGGAAGATTGCAAACCATTGAGTGTTCTAATTTCTGAGAGAAATAAACCCTTAGTTGACTAGTGCCCTACAACACCTACAAAGATGGGGAATTGTTGATAAAAAAAAAATGATTGCCTTGATTTTCCTCTCTTTGGAATAATAATAAAAAAATGATATCAAAAGTAGAAATTTGTGTATGCTCATTAATTCATGGTGTAACCCTCGGTCTCAGCTTCATCATGTATTTTACGTAATCAAAATCTGAGTTTGTATGCCCGAGATACTCATAGTTTTATCCAACCACATGGTAAAGAGATTGCAAACCGCCTGACAAAGAGATTGCAAGAAGAGCTTCGAAGAATTGATGATGAATTTCATCTAAGTGTTGTGCGTCTATTCCCCTCTTCTTCCATGTGCAACACCCCCTTCCCCTCTTCTTCCATGTGCAACACTTAGTCGTTTTTCAACTTACATTTCCCTCTCCTTTCACTTCCTCCAACACATACGTCCTCTCCTCTCAATTTTTCCATCTCCATACTTAGCCATTTTTCAATTTTCAACTTCCTCTCTTATCCCTCCACTTCTCTTCTCATCTCATACTTAGTCATTTATCTCACATTCCTTACTCTACTCTCCATACTTGACCTATTCCATATTCCATACTTAGTCATTTCTACGTTCATTTTTTATTTCCATACTCAGTCATTTCCATTATTTTCTATTTCCATTTTCCTTTCCTTTCCATTATTTCATTTTCAATTTCTATTTTTCTTTTCCATTTTTCTTTATCATTTTCCTTTTCCATTTTCCATTTTCCATGTCCATTATTTTGTTTTTCATCTTTTCCATATTTCACGTAACTCTTCCCCAACACTTAGTCATATTTCTTATGACTTACTGCGGGCTCGCGTGATTTTTATGACTCTTCTATATTGTTGGATTACTGAGAGGGGGGGTGAATCAGTAATAGAGCAATTT
>CBVK0103429862.1:0-19240 GCA_900067695.1 Picea abies | reverse complement strand
ACCGCTCTTCCGATCTCACCTATAAACAAGAACTTCATGAATTCTTATCGCAAAAGAATAATGTCAGTATGGTAAATCAGGCCATTAAAAATCAAAATACCTTGTATTTGTTTGTGGAAAGGGTATAATATATCATGAGGAAATTGTTGTTCCCATGCCTAATAGCTTTCTCCATTTGTGATCTTGTCATTATCCCTAGTGTGAGTGGCTCCTGATTTATTAGGAACACATCCACCTCATTCCTTTCCACCCAATACTGGACATTAAGGAATTCATCCTCATGGATTGATACCATGGGTCATGGAGTTGTTTTGTTTGGTTTAGGAATTCTATTTTTCATAGGAATTCATACCTTCCCATTACAATAAAATTGCTATGGGTTTGTTGTGCAACAATCATTTGAACATGCATACTATGTATCTCAGTTGGAAAAAAACCAATGGAAAGGAGAGGTCCAACCCAATGTCTTATATGTTCTCATAAGTGAATATAGTGAAGCCATTGTTTGTGTGTGGTTGTAGGATTGGCTGGACCATGGAAAGGAAAGCCATTTTTTCCACATGCCAAGACTATATGTAAATGATGAGTGTCGAGTTTAGTCTATCTAGAATTATTTTAACAATGTACTGTAATTTGCATCCTCTCTTGTTATCTATTAATTATTGGGATACTTATTATTTGTCAAAAAAATTGTATTAATGCCTCTATAATCATTTGGGACATAAGTCAATTGGGTCTATCTTGGGTGGTTAGGAGGAATTTTTATTATCTTCCCCGGGTCAATTCTCGTTAGTGACATGTTGAGATTTTAATGAGTATATTGTTGTAATGGCCTTGAGCTTTATGTTAACAAAACCTCAATATTTTGTGGAATTTGGTTTACCCTAGGTTCCATCATTGGAATGAGTGTAAGTGCCTAGTGGGTTTCGTCAAGATGTTTGTTTCATGGAAAAAATTCCTTTGGTATGTAAGAACCAATGTTGAGATAACACCACATATAATGCACATTCTTATAAAATGACGAGAATGAGAAAAAACATATTTGGCATATAATGTTGGTGGTCTGAATTACATAAAAAGAAAATTATTTGTAGGCTTTTAGTTTGAAAAAAAACCTAAATGGCATTTATCTCTCTATAACATTGACATGATTGCCATGATAAATGAAGAGAAAAATATGGGATAATGATGCAATATATAATGTGTTTCACTAAACAATGATGAGATTGACAAAATAAAAACATGACATACTTCTCACTATAATGTTGACATGACTATCATGACATGCATTGCATAAAAAAGAAAAAAGTGTAGGTTTTCAATAAGAAAATAAACCTACACTACATATATCTCTCTATAATCCCAACACTACAACGAGAACACCTTTTGCAGAGGTTTTTACAGAACCTCTCCGAAAAATCTATCCCTTCTATGTTTATAGTGAAGGTTGTTAAAGGAGGCGGGTGGCCAGAGGGTTTTGTGGAGGTTTTTTTACCAATGTGACTTTATGGTACATACACATTGGTGCACACATAGACAATAACACATTGGTAATTAAATAACTATCATATGTTATAATAAAAATAACAAGCTCCAATCAAAGTGCACCGGTGCTATTGAACATTATGCCCCGGTGCGCATCATTGTTGTCAGATGCACTACGATAGGGTAAATAAAAAAATTACCAAACCAATTTTCATTGTTACACTTCATCCTATGCTTCCAAAATCTCAATCAAGCACTGATTCTAACTCTCCTTCCAAATATTCCCTATTTCCATTGCTCTATAGCAACGTGGATAGATCCATTAATATATTGCACACATTTCCAAATTTTGTAAATTACCAAAAATTTTCATTTCCTCTCAACGGTGAAACCATGCCTCATCGGGACATAAAAGTCCATGTAAATTGTTTATTACCTTCCCATTTTCCTTTTCATCCAATTAAATTTGAATTTGTCTTGAAATTTGGCATTTTTCTCAATTTTTTTTCCAATTTCGTATGATGCACCTGAACACTTCATCTCGCACTGAAGCAATGTGTCCTATGATAAATTCACAGTAAGAACCATCACCAATGTGTATAATATAAACATATGCATCAATTATATTCAAGGAATAGCGTTGTGATAAATTTAAAAAATAAAGAGGTGCATACTTTTGGATGCCCCGCAACTGAGGCGTACTTAATTTCTCCCTACACCAGAATTTTCTATTTAATTAAGTGCACTGTTAACTTTATGTTCCGTAAAATTTAATGTAGTGGTGCAACCATTTTAACCAAATGAATCAATGTTGTTTATAAAACCACACTAGGATAGATATTGACTGACTTGGCATAGTGGGGCATCTCATTAGACTCCATGTGATCAGTGTTCTATGCTTCACAACACACCACTAAACAAAACATTTGTGCTCTAATTTCATGGTAGCACTGGTGTGTTATCAGTAACACATTTCACCGCTTAAGTTGTGATAAAAAAAATTAACCTAGTGGTGCCCATGGGTCCAACAAACACATTGGTGCTATAAAGAGCAGAACACCAAGAATAGTTTTTCATAATCTATCTGTGTGGTGCATCTTATTCAACACACCTCTAAAATACCTGGTGGTGAAATAAAAAGTGTGGAGCATCGATGCATAAACGCTAACAATACACATCATGATATGTTTTTAAAAATAAAATTAGTCATGTGTCTTTTTTGAGGCCCTATATTTGGTGCATTATTAAAGACAACACACCACTAAAAAACATGTCAGTACTTTGGTAGAACTAGGGAACTAGTTCTTTTAGTTTAACAAAGTGCATCAGGACATATATTGACCGATTTGGCATAGATAAGTCTCTCATTAGATGCTTTGTGATTGGTGCTCTATGATTCACAACACACTGATCAAAAAAATTACAATGCTCCAATATCATGGTAGCACCGATGAGTTAGTAGTAACACATCGCACCACTTAAATTGTGAAAAAACAAGTTAAGGCTAGCAGTGCCCATAGGTCCAACAAATGCATCAGTATTGTAAAAATAATGACATCAAGAAAAATGTTTCATAATCTATCACCCTAGTGCATGGTATTCGATGCATCGCTAAAATATGTGGCATTGTGATAATAAGCATGGAGCACCAATGTGTAAATTCTAACAGTACACACCGCGATAACATTTGAAAAATAAACATAGCGGTGCATCTTTTTTGAGGCCTCGTCTCTGGTGCATTATTAAAGACAATGCACTGGTAAACAACATGTCGGTGCTTTGGTAGAATTGGTGCATTGGTGTTGTCATTTTAACAAAGTGTAACAGTAATTTTGCACGTCATAAATTTGAGCACAACAATTCTTCTTTGTTAACAAAATGAACTAGTGCAGTTAAAAAAACAATTTGGCATGCCAAAGAGTTTCATTGGATGCCCCGTTATCAGTTCTCTATACAACCTGACGTACTACAAAACGTAATGTTGATGCTACAATATCACGGTTGCACCAGTTCATTCATATTAACACATCGTATTCCTTAATTTTCTATGAAACAATTTAACCTAGAGGTGCCTTTAGGTACAGAAAATGCATCGGTGTTGTAAAGAGCATGACATTGGGTCAATTATTTCATAATTTAACGGTGGAATGCGTCTTATGGGATGCACAACTAAAATATGCGGTGGTGTGACAAGAAATGTGGTGTACCTGTGCGTGTTAGTAACAAAAGCGCATGGCGATGGTGTTTCTCTAATATAAAGTACCGTGGGCAATGTGTATGTTCTGTTTTTAGGTGCACTGATTACTTTTCTATATTTTTTTGCAAACAAAAATTAATTTTAGATTTTTTTAAATACAAGTTATTTTATATACATTTATGTTTTATAAGTTCAATTTATTTCATCTATATATATGTTCCTAACAATATTTTTATGTGAATCAGAGATGAGGACAATGAGAGGAGAAGTATCAAAAATAGTAGCAGATCAAAATGTACACATTTTTATATGAGTGGGATGTTGGGAAGAGGGAGAGGGAGCTATTCCCTCTCCCTATTTCACAATAGACACATGAATTTTTCATGGATGTTGGTATCCTTAAGTTTTATGAGGAGGGTACATCGCTTAGGGGGAACTCTTCATTGTTACAACAATTGATCCATCATTGGAATCATGGTCGATAGGCATTCAAGGTCAGTCTTGATATGTGGTATCATCACATAGAGGAGGATGTTTATTTCATCATTAGGTTTTCCAGTATGGGGAAGGATTTTCCCAAGTTCCTTAAGCTACCACATGGTGTTACAGGAGAGACCCAACTGGAATATGTTCAGAGATATGTCCATCCAAAAATTCATTCCTCTTTGGATTTCTAGGTTCTTGGTGGTCAACTGCAGATACGTTCATTTGATAGAGAAGAGGTTAGGTGTATGTGCCTTATTATATCAACACTTTCACACATTATCTATAATGGGAAACACATTAGTTTCTCATTGTTTCATTATGTATATAGTTTAGTGTAGAGTCCATGATTGATTAGGTGGTTGGATAATTTTTCAAGACTGTTTAATTTTTCATTAGATCACTATCGTGTCATTTTAAATGGGACAAGATTCTTCCCATTCGTTTCATAGTTATTTACATTCTTTTTAAGAGGGTTCATGCCACTCGAATAGTAGCACTCTGTTTTCCTGCTAGGCCTATGATTGATGCACATATGAGCATGTAGGGGTAGTTGTTTCCGAAGAGGGGACAACTCAAGTTTTCCATTACTCTAGTTGGTAGGGATGTATGTGATTTATTGGATAGAGAGGAAAATCCTATCCTCAATGTTGTACAATACCCGTACTCGAGGATGGATTAAAGAGAATGTCAAGACATTCTATTTATAGTAGCTGGGCCACCAGATGAGAGAGATAATATTATCATTATGTTTTGATAAATTTAGTTGCATATTTTTGTGTCTTATTTAATGCACATGTAATTTATTGTAACAATCTATTTCAATTATCTTATTATTAGTATCTATTATTTTTTTGTAGATATTGGCACATATTTTGGGGATGAGCCTCCCCAATAGGATGAGGAGATGGAGGAGGCAGAGGACCAGCCTATAGTACAAAGACCCTGCATGCCATGTAGGTCAGATTTGAGAGTCTGGATAGAGGTAGTAGATCACCTATGTGGTGTCATGAATAGTCATGGAGTGGTACCCGCACTGATTAGAGACATACTAAGGTACCATATATCTCTATGATATGGAGGATTTTTCCTCATGACATGACATTGTTGATGCATCATATTATCGGTGTCGTCAACCTCATCGAGAGTTTGAGGGGTCTTTTTCATGATCCTACTCCATTTGGATCATATTCAGACCCATCCTCCTCCTCCTACTACTTCTCCTCCACATGATTCAAATCCAACATCAACCAATCCTCCTACTTCCCCTCAACATGTTTTTGAACCTGCATCCATGTCCGATCCTCCTCCCCCTCCCCCTCCACATGTGTTTGCACCATCCAAATATCCTCCTACTTCTCCTATACATGTGTCACCGTCTACTGGTCCTCCTCCTCCTCCCCTACTTATGTCACCATCCATCGATCCTTGTCCTTCTCCTCCACCCGTGTCACAATATTTTGATGCTTTGAACACTATGTTCAAAGTATAGATTGATGATCTTGATAGAGATTAATTTGATAATGTACTTATGTCGACATTTATTTATGATGTTATTATTGATAGACCCTCTACCTCTGGTAGTAGAGACATTGATGCATCTGGCTCCGGTGGTGGACCTAGCTAGTAGTGGTACTGATTGACATGTATATTGATTGTTTTATATTTGACTTGAGATGTATATATGACATGTTTGTTGCATACTTTGTTGAGATGTATGTTTGACATGTATATTCATATGTATATCGCTCATGTATATCATGTTTTTCATATAATGTTGTGGTTTTTGTTGTTTGTTTTATAAAATGTATTATGAGTGTGCTAATGATTAACATTGTTAATGATTTCTATATTTTTAAGTTAAATTTCAGATGTATCACTCATTTAAATTTACATTTGTCATATAATGTTTAACTTTACTTTTATGAAATCATTTAATTTGGATTGTGATTGCAAAAATTTTAACCATTAATGCCATATAACGTTTAACTCTTGTTCAAGGTGAATTGTTTGTTGTCCAACAAGATAAAATATGTCAATTAAATGCGTTTATAAACAAAAATAATTAAATATGATGAGTGAAATGATTGTGATTTGAATAATTATGTTTTCATAAATTAATTTATTTTTTGACACAAGAAAGAGGTCTTTATATTAATAGCAGTGGTATGACCACTATGGAAAAAACTACAAAATTTGGCCTTGCGTTGTATGCATGGGCTTCGAGATTACATAAGGCTTTGCTCTGATATAGAGTTCCAGGATTCCCACTACTTTAAAGAATTCAAAAAAGTATAAACACAGATGGAGGTGTGGCTTACAATGTGGCTGCCTATAATACAAAGGGAGACTATGCTCCTGTGTACAAAGAAAAACACAGAGAACTAAAAAAGAGCTAGAGTCGGGAGAGAGATAAACCATAATTAAACCTTCGGATCCAGAGTGATGGAGCTTGTGCTTGGAGATGTATTCACACCTGCACTTGTTCGGCAGCTCGAGTCTGCATCTTGGAGTTCCATATTTTCAATTCGTGCCTCTAGTTCATCTATTTTTCTATTAGTTTGTTGTGTTGTGTGAGTGAGAGCTTCGATCACTTCCTCCATGAGCTGGATGAGGTCTTCTTCCACCATTTTGAACCTTCAGCTACCTTCCCCGTCCAAACAAAGAAGGAAACCTCTATGTGCGTTGAGTGTATGCTTCAGCCTACGAATTTCAAGTTCCAGGGAGGGAGGGGTGTTGGGAGGGGAGGCTAAATTGGAGCTAGACGCCATAGTGTGAGTAAGGGCAGCAGGAAAGAAATGGGTAGGGGACCAAGCCAAATCAGATGGCCGGGAGTGAGCAGGAGGAGGGACTGAACACAACAGCCAAGTGAGAGACCAGGAAACATCAAGAGAGCAGGATAGGCAGGAGTAGGGAACCACCTTCCCGAATTTAACAATGCTTCAAGTGTGCATTGCCATGAGAGTAGGTTGCTTCATGTGAGTGCCATACGGGAGGGGGATGGGTTCAGAGAAGAATGACATGAGTGATGGGAGGCGAAGGGTGAGCGAGGAGTGATGAATGGACACAAACAGGTAAGTGAAGTACCTTCGCCCGAGATGGGGGGTGAATAGAGGTAATGTCTGAGGGTTGCCATGCTTTAACTATCTTGGGAGAAATGTGCTCTTCATGCCACAGGAGGTCCAGGTGAGTTCCCTCTACATGTCGTTAAGGGAGAGGGTCGAAGCAAAGAATTCCATTGATGGAGAGTTGGCCCCTGCTCAAGGAGGTGGCAGCTTTGGCAGCCTGGTCTGCTTCATCGTTGAGTTGTCTAAGCACATGAAAAAAGTCAATTTTATGAAAGGAGTGAGAGAGCCATAGGAGTTTTTTGGTGATTTTCTGAAGGTTCATTTGATTTGGCAATGTGTTCATGGCCAAAGCTTGGATTAAGATTTGGGAGTCTCCTATCACCACAATGTCTTGGATAGCTAGCTTATGGGCTTGGATGAGTCCTTGCAAAAGGCTTAGTGTTTCTTCGATGTTATTGGTTTCTTCTCCTAACCCCCAGGAATAGACTAGTTCCTAAAATTCAGCGAGGCCATACATAACCCCTCCCCCTCCTTTTGCCCCTAGGTTTCCTTTCAAAGCTTTGTCAAAGAACAAAATGTGTTTGTGCTGAATGTGTCTCCATTCTTTGAAGTCCTTGGGCTGCTTGCACACTTCCCAAAGTTCATGAGGGATGGGGAGAGGAGGGGCGTATTTAAGATTGGGGGAAAGGCTAAGGAGCCATTTATATTCAGGGGAAGAGTAAATTTGCGGCAAGGTGTTTGGCCACAAGTAGGTGAGGTAGTCTTTGAGTAAGGCTTTGGATTTGACAGAGACATGGGCAGGGGTGGAGATTTGGTTTCTGAAGATTCGCAAGTTCCTTTCAAGCCAGAGTTTCGAGAGGATGAGTTTAGGGAGGGTCATCCAGCAGATTTTAAGGTGAGTATTGGCCTTGAGAGTGAAAGGGCAGTAGGTGGTCCAAGATTTTAGTAGGGAAGTAATATCTGAGGGGAAAATGTCAGTTAGGGTCCCTCCCAGGAGGGCAGTCTGCCAAAATTCTTTAGCAAAGGAGCATCCAAGGAGAAAATGGTCAACAATTTTTTCATGGGATTGGCAAAGAGGGCATATTGATGGTCCTTACTAGTCTTTCCTCTGGAGATTATCACTTATCAGACTGTTGTTATGAGCTAGATTCCAAATGAAGAAGTCCACTTTGGGTAGACTTTTGACCCACCAGATTTCTTTCCATAACACCAGATTTCTTGGGGCCTGTGGTTCAACTGTGAGGAATTTATAGCTGGTTGTTGCTATGTAGCTTCCGGATTTCGTGCCCCATCCTCGCTGGTCCTTGAGCCTTTTGGAGATTGGGGATTTTCCTTGAAGCAGGTGAATCATCAGCTCTTTTTCTACCTGGAGCTGTGTAGGGCAGTCAGGGAAGTTCCAGCTTGCCCAGTCATTTGTTCCATCACTTTTCCAGAGGGAGATGTCCCAGAGGATATTGTAATTTTGAGCTTTTAGGCACTCCAGTCTAGGCACATTGTCAAGAGGGGGTTCCCCCATTATAGAGTCTTCCCAGATGTGGATCTTCTTTCCATTACTCGGGATCCATGTGAGAGATGGGGCAAAGAGGGTATGCACTTTTGAACAAATAGAATAGATAGGGGATCCATGAGAATTTTTAGGCAGTGAATCGAGGCATCAAGGCCTCAAGCCTGAGAAGTATTTCTTCCAAATGGTCGTTTTGCACCAGGAGATCCTTCCTGAGATTACGTTCCAGAGGAGTTTTTCTCCAAGGGCCAGATTTTGGGAATGGATATTGCGGAGCTGAAGTCCACCTTCAGATAGGGGGTGAGATATTTTTCTCCAACTAACTAGTGGTATCTTTTTGTCATTGTTTCTCCCTCCTTTCCAAAGGAAATGCCGAAGCAACGTGCCAACTTTGGAGATGATGCCTTTTGGATCTAGTAGAATTGAGCTTTGATAAATAGGAATGCTTGAAAGGATAGATTTTATGAGAATGATATAACCTACTGGGTTTAACCAGCTTGAGCCCCAGACCCTTATTCTGGATTTAATTTTATCAACAAGGGGTGCCCAACATGAATATTTGGCGGTAGCTTTGAAAATGGGGACCTCGAGGTTCTTGAAGGAGTCCCATTGAGTTTTTCCTACTATTCCAAGGATTCGATGTTAGTCATTTCCCTCAGGGTGCAGTTCCACCCGTAGATTTGGATTTTTATATGATGATCATACTTCCCGAAATGTCTTGGTATTTGTCTAGCTCATTTTTGAATTTGATGGTCGATCTGATACTTGCACTTCCAAGCAGGATGGTGTCATCAACAAACTGAGCATGGTTGATGTCCCTGACTCCTCTGGCTATGCGCAGTCCCATTAGTTCTTGAAGATGTTGTCTATGATCTAACTGGAAGCTCAACATTGAGGCTTGGATGGCATAGAGGAGGGGGGAAAGGGGGCAACATTTTTGTAGACCTCGAGAGGCTTGAAATAACCCTGGTCAGCCATTTACAAGAGGTGCTATCCAAGGGATTCCTGTGTAGGGTTTTGTCCAGTTGATAAAGGCAGGGTCGAATCTGAGCCACTTCATTATCTAGAAGAGGAAGCTATGCCTTACCCTGTCAAAGGCACTTGCCAGGTCCAGTTTAATAACCATGCCTTTTTCCTTCCTATTTTGACTAGAGTGGATGGCCTCCTTGACAAGGATGATGTTGTCGCTGATGTTTCTTCCTTTGATCAAGCCTCCTTGATTATCCAGAATGATTCAAGGAAGGATATTCTTTAGCCTGTTGGCCATGATTTTGGTAATAATATTATAGCCAATGTTGCAAAGGGAAATAGGTTTGAAGTGATCGAAGGAGGAGGCTCCTTTTTCCTTTCGAATAAGAGCTAGAAAGGCAGAGTTGGTGTTGCCTCCAATTTTATTGCAGGCTTGTGACTTTTGAATCATTATGTGGAGGTCATGTTTGATAATTTCTAGCAGACTTTGATGAATTGGGTTGTAAATCCGTCTGGGTCAGGAGCTTTATCGAGGTCCATATTTGCAATGGATTTTTTAATCTCTTTCTTGGAGATTGAATTTGTAAGAATTAAATTGTCTTCCATTGAGATCCTGGAAGGTATGAGGTTGAGGATGTCATTGGTGATAGCTTCATTGGTGGTAGGGTCTTCAGTGTAGATGTTTCTGAAGTGTTCATGAGCAACGCATTTTATGTCCTTGAAGTTGGTGAGATTTTTCTCTTGGAAGAAGACTTCTTTGATGGAGTTGAACTGATTTCTTCCTTCCGCCTATTTGTGGAGTAAGTTTGTGTTTTTATCCCCCGATTTAAGACACATAATTATTTATTTCTACCTCCAATATTCCTCCTCTTGGTGGCAGGCATGATGGAGGTTTCTATGGAGCTATTTTTCTTTCTCCAGGGAGATGGAGTCAACTGGATGATTCTCTGCTTGGAGTTGGTGTTTCTCTAGAATTTGTTGTGCCTCCACCCTCTCAAGGCATAGATTTTTGAGAGACTTGGTCCATGCTTTAAGCGCTACTTTGAGTTTTCTTAATTTCTCTTCCAAGACGTAGAAAGGGTGGCCTATGATGGGTTCTTTCCATATTGCAGAGACGATGTCTAGAAAACCTTCCTGCTGGATCCAGGCCAGGCTGAAGTGGAAGAGAATGGGGCCTAGATTGCAGTCATGGGAGAGAGAGAGAGAGAGGAGAATAGGCTTATGGTCCGAGGCACTGAAAGGAAGGATAGAGGAGTCTAGAGTGAGGCTGAGGAGGAGGACAGAGTGTTGGAAAGAAATCTGTTGAGGCGGACTGCAATATGACCTGGTCCTAATCTTCTATTGGACCAGGTGAACAATCCTTTGGTGGGTTTAATGTCTTCCAGATCCCAGTCCATGATTAGATCATCAATGATTTCTCTAAAGATGTCCCTAACAGGAGATCCCCCTTTTTTTTCTCCTGCATTTAGAGTGAGGTTTAGGTCGCCTACTATGATTATATTCTCCAGATGAAGGAGATGCAAATGCTCTTAGATAGAGTTATAGCATACTCTTATTTATGTATGAAGGACTGGAGCATAAATGTTAAAGAGGCTTACCTAAATGTCTGTGTCTTTATGTCAAAGGATAGTGAGGATCCAGTGCGAGCTAGAGTGGGAATGGATCAGCTTGATTTTGTTGGGGTTCTAGAGGGTTCCCAAGCCTCTTGAGGCTCCTTGTGAGCTAATGGAGATTCCGTCAGAGATGTTCCAGAAGGTCATTTTGGATTGGAAGAAATGTTTTTCTTCCAACTTTATCTCCTGGATTAGCAGGATGTCTAGAGTGGATATTCGCATTAAATCTTTCATTTCTTATATTTTATGTTTACTCCCGAGCCCTCTGCAATTCCAAGAGATGACTTTCATTACTTAACTTTGCTGGTGGTGGTGGCTCTTTTATGGAACTGCCCCTGTTGCCTTGTTTTTCTTGGGTTAATCATTCTGTCTAGAGTTGATTGTACCCCCTGTAGCTTTCCTTTATAGGTTTCATCTTCTCTGCGTTCTTTTGTTGATTTCCTTCCCATTTTTGAGGTTTTTTTTGTACTTATTTTCGGATCTATTTCCCCTTCCTATTCTTCAGAAAGATCTTCCTCTGATCCTTGGTCTGGTTGGGCTACCTTCTTGAGGGGGTCTGCACTAGGTGGTGGGTTAGGCCCATGGATTTCTTTTTCTGTTTGGATCTGGATCAGAGTTGGCTCAACTTCTGGGATGTTCCTTTCGACTTCTGGTTCATCCTGAACCTCGGGGTTGTTGCTCGTTTCAGGCTGAGATTTTTTTGGAGGGTCTTTTTTTTTGGCGAGGAGGGGTTTGGAGATTTCCCTTCTTGTCTAGAACCTAATTTGTTTGACTTGTGTCTTTTGGGTTGTTTCCATCCTTCGTCTAGGTCTTTTTCTTGCTGAGCTTGGGGAATTTTTGGGCAGTTTTTTCGGAAATGGCCATACTCATGGAAGTGTCGACATTTAAAAGGTAGTTGTTCATAGTCTAGCTTCTGATAATGTTGCCAGTCTCCTACTGTCAACTTTAGTTCTTCCGGAAGACCCGCTTCTAGATCAACTTCAACATAGATATGTGCACAAGAGTATTGTTCTTTGGGGTTATCTTTGTCAATGTACTTACCTAGCCCATTTTCGATGGCCTGCATCGATGAGGTGGACCAGTAATGGATCAAAAATTTAGGAAGTCTGACCCACACCGGGATTTCCTTGGGTACATCTAGTGCCGGGTCAAAGTCTAGCATCCAGCGGTTGAGGCAAAGTCCTTAGGGGGCCATGAAGTATGGCCCATTTCTAAAAATAAAATCTTAGTCATCCTTGAGGATAAATTCGAAAAGGAAGAACCCTCGCCCAACCGCGTAGCAGGTGACGCTGCTGGAAATCAGGGGCCGTCAGTTTTTCTGGATCCAATTCTCATCGGTGCATGGAAAGGACCAGAGCCCAACAAACTAACCCACCAGAGCTTGATCTTCTAACAACAACGCGATCTGCATGGGTTGTTCCAGGGGGAGGGAAATTTAAGGGATTTCATCGAATTTTTTGATGAACTTGGAGGGGGGGTCAGAGGCCGACAGTTTTCCTTCAGCAATGAGAAGGCATCTAAAGGCATTGATAGCAGGGAGAGGTGGCAGTTCACCGCCCCTATCAAAACTCATGAGCGAGACCTAGTTGCTAGGTTTACAGCGGCTCAGAGCATGTGTTAGTGATCACACATGTATGATCTCAGGCCCACATATCCAGAAAAATATGTTTTCATAAATTACAATAATAACATTATAATATAATTATTCACTAATAATGATAATGATGATGTAATAATAATGTTATTTTTAGAATTTTTATTATTCAAAGATTACAAGACAAAGTTATAATATAATTGTTTACTAAAATCACAATTATTATATTTTATTAATATTTGTTTTTTCCAAAGATTTTATTAATTTATATTATCCAACTATTATAATATATGAAATTTATTCAATTAAATTTAAAATACTAAATATAGAGAATAAGAATACATTTTTATCTATACACTTTTGATGAAATGGTTTCACAATTTTTTACTCTAATACGAACTTTATGAATCTCATATTAAAAAAGAATATCACCAAACTTTTTATAATTAGTATTTTAAGAATTAGTAAAATTGAGAAATGTTTCTATACTTTTAGATAAGTATGGATCATTAACGTTTTCCTTAATTTTGATTAGGCTCTGGAAAAAGACTCTTCTAGAATTTTCATGTCCTTCCTGTATTGACACTTATTTCAAGGAGAATGTAAAATGAATGATTAATATAAGTTTATATGATTATAAAACTAAAGGATGGAGTGGAATAGGTGAAGCCCATGATAATTGCACCAGTTAAGGCTGAGAATGCCATAAAAGCTGGTAATGTCAACACTATAAGTGTGATTCTAGAACTCATAGATGTTGCGTAAAGTTATTTTGTTGGAATTATCTTTAGAATTTCCATCAAAGTAAGTATATATTTATTTGAATTTCGATTTTTTCAAACAATTAAAATTTTGAGGTTTGATTTTTTAATATCTTCATTTTTTGTTAAATAAAATATAATTTAAAATAAATATTTACTAGTTTATGTCACCAACTTTGTGATATCTCAATCAATGATCAGTGATTCAAATGTTATCATAAAAATATGTTAATACAATACAACATACATTTTCTATAATAAACAATAAATATGACAATAAAAAATATCAAAACCACATCTTATGCTTGTACTATTTAATGCATTTTAAATATGGTGGTTGTAAATGTTTTTTAACTTTTCATATCCAACATAATTATAAAATGAAGAAAAAAAACATAATTGGTCACTATACATACCCATAATAAAATGACACGTCCACAATATAAATGTTGAAACAAAGAATTTACAAATAAATCTTTGTTGCCATCACATTGATTATATTCCTTGCTTGTCATTAACATTGTTATTCTCAAAAACATTTTTAGATATCAGAACATGTCTTAGTGCGAACCACCAATCCCCATCCAACACATCTGGGTAAAAAACACTTGGTTTCAATGTTTTGGGAAAATATAAGGCTCCTTAGTTTGAACCCACATTTTTTTATAGTTAATATATATTATCCCACTATCACGATATTCCTTTACATTCCTCCAATCAAAGGTATCCCACCACTTGCAACAAAAAATAACACATTGAAATGATGAGAAGTCCAGTTGCATGATCTCTTGTATCTTTCCAATGTAACCTAACTTCCCCTATATTAGGTTTTGATTACAATGGATAGCATGAAGAGACTGGTCAAAATCAACCTCCATTCCACAATCATGTGTGATGTTTCCATCATCAATATACTATGTGCGCAAATGATGTCCACATTCCCACATAGATGGGAACAAATTCACCAACTCTAAAAATGTGAACAAAGGACAGTGTCATATTTCTAATAACCCAAGCATTAATAAAAACATAATACATGTTACAATTAAAATGTGCAATATTATAAATAGAACATGGTACTCAGGTAGTTTATTGCATAGTTGTTGCACATGATCCCTATGTTTAGTGCATCTAAATCTTCTACAAGTGGGCTACGACTGGAAACCACATATTTTTCTTATATCTAGTCAGCCACCCAATTGTTGGGACTTATTTTTGGCATATTATATTTTAAATGATTAGGATAAGACATGTTTATACCATTCATACATTTGAATGCTTTCGTGTCACCATCCCATTTCCTTATTTTCTCTTTATATAGTGTGACACATGGTCGCGTTGCCTCCACGTTGTAAAGAACAAATTTATTGATGGAATCAATTTCAAAATTCATTGATGTATACAAAAATTCAAAATGAATATCTTGATATCAAATATATATTGTAAACTTAAAGAACAAATTGATTGATGGCATCAATTTCTAAATTTTTTGATGTATACAAGAATTCAAAAGGAATAGCATGAGATCAAATATATATTATCAACTTCAATGTAAACAATTTATTTGTACTAAATTGAAAAAATACAAGTGACTTTCTCTTTATCAAGTGCATTTTTTCATTCATTTGGAGTATCTTCCCTTCCCTCTTTTCTTCATCTTCATGGTCATCCCAAAGGACTTCCCCTACTGTGTTGTCAATTTTCTTGATGTACTCATTAGAATAATATAACACCTCGTATACTATGTGCCCCTTTTCCATAGATCCCTCTGGTTTTTTCCTTTGTAGAACAAACCCCTTCAATTTTTTCATGTACCTCTCTAAGAAGAAGATCCAATGACATGAGAGAACCCCAACTATCATCAGGTAAGTGAACTAGAAGATGGACTTACAAGTCCATAAAACTTGTGGGAAGTTACTTCTCAAACATACAAACAATCTCATCTATCTCTCGATGACATAATGGAATGTTATCCATATGACTGTCCTTTGATGTGATCCATTGTACAAATGCATATAATTTTGATATGGCACATTGCAAGTCCTAGGGGAAGACATGGTTCACACAACCACACACGAGCAAAGGATACTGACACTAAAAAATAGACACACATCATTAATTGCCATAAAATTATGAGTGTATAACATATTTTTACCGGCACTCTAGAAGAAGAAGAATGTATTCAGCATACATACCCTTAGAAGGTTCATATGGTCATGTGATTTCAAACCCTAAAAATTCCCTTCTACAGTGAGGCAACATCGTAGAGTTGACCCATATAAATAAGGTTCCTTTACACCCAATATAACATCCTTTACCATATAAATATCATATTTCTTCAAAACCCATGGGAGATCAGCTTCTTTAAAACACCAAGATCTCTTTTAAAAGACCAAGACCCTTCTTCTAGTTTATTTTCTTTCCCAATATCTATTTTTAGTATTTTAATAAATACTATCTCTCCTAATTGCTAATGTGCCGCTTTTATTCAATGATATGTGCCTTCATAGAGAAGATGAAACATTTTTTGAATATATGAATGGGATATAGTAAGTTGCCAATCTTAATATTCTCCCAATATGGAAGCTCATAAAATATATATTTCCTTTTCATCCCAATGGGATTTTTCTCAATGTAGGAGTCAAAAAATTTAGGATCATCGAACATAGATTCCCCATTTGAATTAAATAATTCCACCATTTCCTTCTCCTTCTTTGTGTCATATACCCTAATCCAATATGTCACTGTCATTATTTTAGGTCTCTGTGTTCTCTCTATTTTACCATTGAAAGCAAATGCAACTCTTTTATAAGGGTGGTCTTCTCAGAGGAATACCATTGAACAACCATAAATCAGATTTTGTAGGTGGTTGGACCACCTAGCCTCTATAGAATGTCCACCAAATTTACATCCATGATACCTTTTTTTTGCAAGACCTATGATGTTATTGTATACAAAGCATGTTAGTGTCAAAAATATAGTTGCACCAAATGAAGTATGCCAAATAACATTACAAATTTAAACAAATCAATCAACATGATTACTAGAGAAAAATCCTAGTTCAAGATAATCATGCATGGTGTATGCATATAAGCCATACAATGTAAAATACCTCTCCATTGGGATCGGTCTTGATACATCATATACATGTATCCCTTCTCATGATTGTTTAAATTCATCGATCAATGGTTGGAGGTAGACATCCATTCTCTTCACTTGTCTTTTACCCGGGACCATAAGAGCCAACATAAAATGTCCATTCTTCACAGAAAACCATGGGGGGATATTATTATTGATCACTGCCACTAGCCAAATAGAATAGTTGGTATTTTGGAAGAAATATGAGTTAACCCCATCCATAGTTATGCTCAATCGTAGGCTCTGTACTTAATCCTTGAATTTACTGGGCCATGTATCCTCTATATTGTTCATGGTTATTGAATTTGTTCAGATTCATATAACTCTTAGCTCACTTCTATGTGAGGCATGCCACTTGGAAAAATAGATAATTGTTTGCAACGAAAGAGGCTTGGAATTATAGGCATGTGTCTCAATATCTTATGAGGAGGGAAATGTCCCTTACCCTTTTTTATTTATTTATGGTACCTATCATACCCACATTATGAACATATCTATTTTTTTGCATATTCATTTATGTATGGAATACAATCATTCGAACATGTGTGGTATGATATGTACACAACACCCAACATTTTTAGCATTTTATTTACCTATTCACAACTATCAGGAAAGACATTATCACTCAGAAGTACCTTATCTTTGAGTAACCTACAATTTGTGGGAAATAGAAATGTACACTGTCATTAAGAATAAATAAAATCAACCCTTTTCTCCCTTCATTGTGTGATAAGATTCCTTAAAAAATTAGGGGACTTAATGGTTAGTTACCTCAAAATTTTCTAGAAAAACATGTATGAAATACCATACATTACTTTCAATTTATACAGTAACATTGTTGTCCCTAGTTGGGTAGACCTTGACCCGGCCAAAGAGAGGGGTGGTGGAAGCATATTTCAATATTTCGAAGAAGGTATCTATGACATCAACGTCATCCTCTAGTTCATTTTCCTGGAATGCATCTAACAACATTCCCTCTAGAGCCTAGGTATCCCACAAGAAATCATCCATACCAACCTTTGTATCATTTTCTTCATCCCCGACATGTGATGAACTAGTATTATTGTAGAGGTTTTGAATTGGTGACTCGGGATGTAGTGGGAATTGAATAGGTGGTTGTTTCAACCATTCTCTATATGCTTTCTCTCCGAGTTGTGCTCATTTAGAAACAATATCGTGACTTGGCATCATAGTGGGGTGCAACAATAAATGGTGGACATGTTGCTTGTTAGCAGAATCCTGATTGTAAAAATATTGAACATTACATCAACAATATTAGTAACACAATGAATTTCATATATTCAAACATTATACCAAACACTTATTAGAAGCATGGAAATTGTTTTCTCAATAATAAACATGAAACCAACCACTTTATAGAACAAATGTTGAATTGAGAAATACATTTACATTATTCCCATTGAAAATCCAAAAATACAATTATTCAATCATATTTTTATTACACCTTGCAAGGGTGTCAACATAAAAGAGGTCCAATTCAAGGTTTAATATCATTGACCTAGGTTGGTTGTTGGAAGATGGCATGTTACAATTAGTAGGGTAAAACAATTGTCTATTTTCATCAAACATCTTCTTGTGGTATCTTTCACCTGATAAGAGATTGCATAATTTTGGGACTACTAAAATATCTTACGCATCTGAACTCAATCTTGAATCTTGATCCTGCAAAATTCAATGAACAATTATTCAACTACACTTGCATACATAACATAAATTCAATGAGATAAATGAATTATAAATAAAATCTATACATAATGCAATTGGTGTGAGAGAAATTGAAGGACTTGCAACAATATGGAATGAGTTGGAATCTAAAGAAATGGCCATTTGATATTATAATTCATTTTTCCCTACATTTGAGACAAAACCGACTTCTTGGGAATTATAGAAAAGACTAACTTCAAACTGACTTTTGAATAAATTTGATAAATTAACAGTGTGTTTAATAATCATATAAAGATGCACTGATGATCTAGGTGTATATCGGTGGCCACCCACCTTTCCCAACTGGCTCAAAACAACTTTCTGGCAATTTTGGCAATTTACTATTTTTAGCAGGTTTTAACTTCCGGGGCCATTTTGAGGGCCCAAATAAAGTTTTTTCAAGATCTAGGTTCTCAATGATATCCTAAGGAGTAATTGAGCCCCCAAAATGAATCTCCTCAATGATACCTTTCCAACTAGCTATCACACGCCTAAAACGGAGAACGTATGCAAAAGTTACGACCCCGGGAAGTTGATGTACTCACTTACTCAAACGGGGCCCACATGACTTTTGGCGCTTCATCTCCTAGGGTTAGAATTTTGGATGTCTAGGACTTTTTGCATTCCTGTTTATTGTAAAAGGGCCTCTAGAGCCTCATTGCAATCATCTTCTTGCGAATGCGAGTAGCCTTCACATCTCTTC
>CBVK0103429860.1:0-24189 GCA_900067695.1 Picea abies | reverse complement strand
CCTTATGGTGAAATCCCTCATGGGAAGATGCTTTGCGGATTGAGTTATCCTAGAAGAATGGTTGGAGGAATCATGCTTGTATGTGGAATAATGAGATGAAGATCAATGAATTTGTTGGTGAAACTATCCTAGACGGATAGTGCTTTTCATGTCATTTCTGGTGGTATGTGGAACATCACATAACTCCTCACGGTTTGAGAGTTATGACCTTATGAAGTTGGAGGACCCCCATATGAAGGCTTGAAGCCCCCAAGGTCAAAGAAGTCAAAGTGACATAAAATAAGAAATCATTATTTAAATGATAAAGTAAAGTTGACAAAGTCAAGGTGGATTATTTAAATAATAAAGAGAAGTGACAAAATCAAGAATTATTATTTAAATGATAAAGTAAGGTGACAAAATCAAGAAGAAATATTTAAATGATAAAGAATTGGAGAACTTTCTATTTATAGAAAGTGGTTAACCCTAAAATAAGGAAAATAGGTTGAGTGACCTAGAAATGGGTTAAGTAACCTAAAACTGGGTAAAGTGCCCTAGAGAATGAAAGTATAAATAAGATAGCAATGGTCTCTTGCAAATTAATCTTGTGTGTGGATCAATGGACATCTTCTAGTGAGAATATCTTTTGAAGTATTGATGGAGATCTTCTTGAGAGAGAATTTTGGTGTGGATCTCTTGAGCATGATTGAAGATCTATTTTGAGAAAGAGAGCGTGAGGAGGATCTCATGGACGCATCAAAGTTTTGGCATTATCAGAGATATTGACGACAAAAGTCTTGGAGCTTCAGAAACCCTATTTTATGGCACGTACACAGGCTGTCTATGTATAGGGTGTGTATATGCAAGATGTCTATGTACAAGATGCATATAATACATGGGATGTCTATGTACAAGGTACGTATACACAGTTTGTCTATGTATAGGGAGTGTACAGTGGATAAAATCATTGATATTTTTGGTTGAGTTGATGACAAGTTGTTGAAGACTAAAGCAGGTTCCAGATCTGCACTCTATGGGCTCAGATCTATCAATGAGACACTGGTATGGTTACATTATTGTCTTGACAGATAGCATTTATTATTGTGTTGTGAATGCCTAGGGCATTCTTGGTATGGTTTCTATGATGTGATTTATGTTGGTTGATGGAGTGAGCAGCACTCTTATGATTCAGTATTGATATGATGGCTATAGTATGTTGATTACTTATGAATGATTGAGTAGTATTCATATTGATTGGTTGTGGAGCATGAGTAATATATTGGAGAGCTTAGATGTATTATGACTAGCTGATGGTCAGTGACAAACAGAAGAGAATGATAAATTGGTTGCAGAGGATCTGAGTTGATTTTGAAGAACAAACCCTAATAGCTCAAAAGGTATACATAGGTTGCAGTATTGCTTGGGAGTGTATATGCAAGTTCTAGTATTTCTTGGGCGCATATACATGTGGGTTGTACTACTGGTAGGGAGCATACACATGCATGTTTCACTACTTACAGGTCGCGTACCAGTTGCAGATTGACATTTGTTGAGGATTGTTTCCTCATCTCAATTGATGTTGAGGGTGTAAGTTGAGTCTTGCATTATAGAACTGATGCTCTTGTAGAGCTGTACTCTATTCAGTTGCTGCTGAAAAAACCCCAGATTGTTGTCCATAATAAAAATAAAATTGTACATACATCTTATGTTCTTTATGTTCCTTCTGGTGATGACTTGTCGATGATATATTGTTGATATGTGCTCACATCTAACTAGTTATAAATGACAACAAAGAGTAATGAATAAAATGTCGAATGCTAACTAAAGATTTTTTTGTAAGAGGGAAGTTTGGGAAAAAGAGCCCCACACTCATTCACCCCCCCTCTAAGTGTGGTAGGTGTGTCCAACAGCTAGATTCATCAAAAGAGACAAGCCCATGAAAATGTACACAAACTTGAAGGAAACAGGACAAGCATGTGTATTAATGAGAACAAAACAAGGTGCTTACAAAATGTAGATGCATATGTAGCATCCTCACCAAGTCCTCCTTGTCCAACCCCTTTCTCAAAATATCCATGATCAGAATGACAATAATTTTCACTAATTATTCCCCCTTTTCACCATGAGAATGCCTCCTTATATAGGATTTGAGAGGCTCAACCACCTTAGATATTATTGGGATAAGTTGAGGATATGACTCCATCATTTGTGGGATTCCCCTTAGATCTAGCCTTGAACTTGGATTTGATCCAAACTAACTCGGATGCTTCTTATTTTTCCTTAGAGATAAGGGGGATTTGTCCCCAAGATTTTCTCAATAGATCGACACTCCCTCAAGGCTGGCCATGGAGCATTGTAGATCTTCGTGCTAAGAGGGAAAGGAGCGCTAGCACTCTTTGCAAGTGGGAAGGGGAACGTTGATCTCCAAAAATACTTTTAGGATGGTAATTCCTCAAGGTAAAATCTTGTAAAATTTGCCAAAATATATATTTTCATCTTCTAACAAGTCTTAGAGGATGTCCCAAGTGTTCTTATGATGTCTTCCATGATGCGACACATGCGAGATGAAGGTATGATTTTTGTGACACTTGTGACCCTTGAAAAACTTGTGATAATGACAATGAGACATCATAGAAGTGAGTAATTTTGACGTGTAATAGGAGGCCACCAGTATCCACCTGGAAGATGTGTAGGGATTCAGATAGCCCTGAAAGTGTAGAATCGATAATTACAAAGAAGTATAAAAGAACCTATTGAACTAAAAACTGTCAAGAGGAGCTAGTTGGAATAGGTGGTTGGCCACTGATATCCACCAGGATCATTCCTCCCCCCTTAGGAAGCAATGGTATCCATTGCGTTGAGTTCCCCCATCAGGTGAGGTAACCTCTGTTGAATTTGGCCCCGGTTGAGCCACTTTCGTTGGTGCAAGAGTTGCCCTTCCTTGACAACCCGATAAATTTGAATCCTCTGTTGGAGAGTTCCCTTGACCTATGGGTCCACTATCTAATCGTTGGATTTTTTTTCCATGCAGACAAGGTCAATCTCTATTGGTGTTAGTTGTTATGTGATCTCTGAGGTGTCCAACAATGGTGGAAAATATGGCTGAAGGAGGTCCACATTGAACACTGGGTGAAAACCAAGGAAGAGTCAAGTGTTGAGCTCAAAAGAATTGTTACCCACAACCTTGGTGATGGTGTAAGTCCCATAGTGAAGTGGGCAGAGCTTATGATGGGGCCTTGTAAGATGATCCTTCTACAAATGTAACCAGACCTTGTCTCCAACCTGAAACTGGTGTGGTACCTTGTGTTGAGCATTGTGTTGCTTGTACTTAGCATCGTATTTCTGCAAAATCTCATGGACTTGTTGGCGGATGTGATGAATATACTCAATGAATCTAGTGTCTTTGTGCATCTCATAGTGAACATGGGAAGAGTCTGTCTATGTGGTTTCCAGAGGTAGTGCAACATCAATGGGACCCAAGGGTTGGAATCCTAGTCCCACCTAAAATGGGATCTGGATGGTGGAGCTATGGAGAGCCATGTTGTAATTATGTTGAACATAGGGGAGACTCTCATCCCATGTGTGTGGATGCTTAGAGTTGTACATGTGCATGATGTGCACGATAATTCGATTGATGACCTCTATTTGGTCGTCTGTTTGGGGGTAGAAAGCAGTGGATTTAGTGAGCTTGGTGTCCAATAGTGACTAGAGACTCGACCAAAAGTTGTTGAGGAAATTATTCTCACAGTCGAAGATGATGGTCTGTGGTATCCCAAAATGGACCCAGACTCGTTCGAAGAAGATCTTGGCAATATTTGTCATTGTGGTGTTCTTCTTGTAGGTTGTGAGGATGGCCATCTTCAAAAACCGATCAACAACCACAAATACACAATCATTTCCTTACTTAGTGGACGAAAGTCCAGACATGTAATACATCAAGATGGATTCCCAAGTATTCCCGAGGGTAGGAAGAGGGGTGTATAAGCCTTACGTCTTGATGGCTAGCTTGGCAATGGAATAGGTAGTGCAAGATCTGATACACTTGTTGACGTCCTGTCGAAGTTTTGGACAATAAAATGTTTCTGGATAACGTCCATAGTTTTCTCCATGCTAAAATTTCCTTCCATTTGATTGTAGTGGGATTCCCAAATCATCTTTGCATGCTCGCTTGCAGAAACACAGAGATAGCCCAGATGGCATAAAATCCCATCCTGAATGTGAAAATTAGTGACAGTTGCACATGTATCCAAGAGATGATAGGTGATGGTGAAGTCTAGATATTTCTAATAAATTTGGGGCTACTCATATGCCTCATGTCCACAGAAATGGAGCACAGTGGTGAGTGCAACCATGGGAGGTCGACTAAGGTAGACAACGACGGGATTTGTGTTCCCTATCTTATACATGATGTTGAGATGGAATTGTTGCAGATAGGTGGACCACTTTTGATGGAGGTCATTCTGCAACTTTCCCTATGTCTGTATGAACTGCAGAGGCTTGTGATCAATGTGGATGATCATATCCTTTCCCATAAAGTAATGTTTCCATTGGCAACATGATTGTACAATGGAATACATTTCCTTAACATAGTTGGGGTATTTCCATATAGTATCTGAGACTGTATCACTATGGTATGCCATCGGATGACCATGTTGAGTGAGAAATGTGCCTACAACATAGTCAGATGCATCAGCCTCAATATCAAATGGTTGTTGTAGATTGATAAAGGAGAGTACTGGAGTTGAGCATAACCGATGCTTCATATCATAAAATTCTCATTTTTGTTCCTTCCCCCACACGAACTTTTCCCTGCCACCACCCTTGGTCATGTGGCTGAGGGCCCATGCAATATGGGAGAATCCCAACATGAACCATCGGTATAATTTGAATGGTCCCAAGAAGCTTTGAAGCTCGATTATTGTGGTCAGGGCTGGCCAGTCACAGATGACTTGGATCTCAGCAAAATCAACATGTACCCCATGCTCATCAACAATGTATCCCAAGTATTGGACCTTGTTCATGCCAAAGGAACATTTTTCCAAGTTGGAAAATAGCTTGTGCTATCATAGAGTGCTCAAAACATGTTGAATATGTCGCATGTGTTCCTTCCAAGTCCTGCTAAAGATGAGGATGTCATCAAAATATACCGCCACAAAATATTTGGTGAAGGGTATTAATACATCATCCATCAACCTCATGAAAGTGGTTGGTGCATTTTTTAGGACAAAGGGCATGACCAAACATTCAAAAAGACCTTCTTTAGATTTGAAAGTTGTCTTCCAAACATGAGTTGGTTTGATGGGAACTTGGTGGTAGCCAAACTTTATGTCAATCTTTCTGGAGAATTTTTCCCCCTTGAGTTGGACAAGAAGGTCATCGATCCTAGGAATTAGGTACCGATTTCTGACTGTGATTTTTTTTAATGATCTATAATCAATGTAGAATCACCAAGTCCCATCCTTCTTTTTCACTAATACAATCAAGCTTCTGCAAGGGGAGGATTTGGGGCTGATATGCCCCTTTTGAAGAAGCTCTTGGATCTGACGCTTGATTTTTTCATTTTCCATCATTGAGCGGGGATAGACTAGTCCATTAGGCAGAGTTGCATCGGGGGTTAGATCAATTGGATGCTTGACTTGGTAGTGTGTCGGTACCCCAGTGGGTGAGGAGAATATGTCTATGTATTCTTTGACGATCTCGTCCACTTGATTTGGCTGCAAAGAGAGGCTCTGTGTAGAGGCCACAGATGTGGCAGTGACCTTCTACTTACTGTGAGAATGAATCACAAAGAAGACGAACTTTCTGGTCTATGAAATGAACTTATTGTATTTCTTAGTAGAGATTAAAGAAATAGTGGTAGTCAATGCTATCTCTGGTATCCTGTACAATTGTCTACCCAAAGTAATAATAACATTACGGGGTCTAGAATCATACATAGCATGACGCTTCCACAAATATGGTTTTCCTAAAAGAACATCACAAACTTCAAGGGGAGTAATATCACACAATACTTCATCTTTGAAAGGCTTGATGTTGTAGGCCAGATGACATTGTTGGCTGACATAGAAGTATCTTCCTTGGAGAAGCTAGCCTATCGTGTAGGGTTGTCGGTGCAGTGTCATTGGCAGGTCCAACCACTTAATGACCTCTGTTGATATCATGTTCTTTTGACTGTCACTATCAAAAATGAAATGAAGCGGAGCCCCCTTTACCCACTTTTGTGAGTGAAAGAGGTGTTCCCCTTCCTCTGGTTCTTCTGGTTTGCTTGGTTGGACTTTGGTGGTAGCAACAATGACATTGGGTTCAACATCGATAACCTTCTTCCCTCCTTCTAGATATGATTCAAAATCAGAATTGGCCTCTGACTTAGAAGCCTTCAGCTCAACCATGAGTGACTGCTTGGAGCGACATTCTTCAGTGTTGTGCCAAGGGATTTTATGGTATTCACACCATTTTCCGGTGTCCTTATTCATCTTCTCATTACCCTTATTGTGTTGCGGCTTGGACTGGTTTTCCTGAAAGTGGCCATGTTTTCTCTATCCCTTGTTGTGTGTGTTGGGGACACCTTTTCCCTGATTCGGATGTGAGGAGTTTGTGAATCCAAACTCTCGCCTCTTTTTCTTAAATTTATGCTTGATCTTGACAACATATCTATAATTTTCACCCAATGAGGCGATGTCCAAAAACTCATTTATGTTTGTATGTATCTAGGAAAAAAATCACGGTATTTCAACACCATATGTCGCTAAGATTATTTGATACCCAAATTGGTGCGCATGGTATGGAAAATATTGGTGAAATATGGTACTGTCTGGTCCCTTTCTTGATGCAGGGTGGTCCATCCAATGTATTGGTCCTCGTAGCTTCCAACTAGGTAGTATTTTTCTTTAATGGCATTCTGGAAGGAATCCCATGTATGAGAAAAAACCACAAATATTGCAGATTCATATATGGCCCTTTTCTCAGAGTAAGTGTCCCACCAGTCCTTAACATGGGGGACCACCTTGAGGAGTGCAAAAGTAATATTTTCCCTATTGAAAAAATTATGGACCGAAAAACACCCTTCGAGCAGATTCAACCATTTATCTACAACAATCGCACCTATCATTCCTTCAAATAATGGAATATCAAAATTTACCTATACCTTGAAGGGGGTTGCATGGCCACATGATGAAGATGCTTCTCCTATGGGCAGTCATCGAAGGATCTGCGCAAAGTTTTCCATCATCTCGTTCCTTTGTCGTGCAAGGGATTCCTCAAGAAACATTTTAGGATATCCTTCTCCATCATCTTTCTTTCCATCTTCCATGGGTTGTTATCGGGCTCAGTGCGACCGATCTTGCAACGGCTTGATTGGTTCGAGTCCCAACTTCTTGTACCCAGATCATGTTGGGGACATGCACAAAGAAAAATAAATGAAGAACAAATTTCTCTGAAACCACTAATATGAATTTAGGAGGGAAACAAAATGATTAACAGACTGAATACAATAAACACATAGATATGAATAACAACATAGATATCCAGTGAACAATATCTTCTATTGAATAAATGAAATAGGCTGAAACTGTAAAACTGCAGAACTAAAACACTTGCTCGAATCATGGTAGTTGTCTCTGAGAAGATATTTGGATGCTATGTGCATCCATTTGAGTATAATTATTACAATGGGGCTCCAAAGTCCTTTTTGATATTACTCATGAATTCCAAAACCCTATACATCCAAAAATCTAACCCTAGGAGATGAAACGCCAAAATTTATGTGGGCCCCTATGGGTAAGTTGGTACCTCAACTTCTTGGGCTCGTAAATTTTTCATATGACCTATGTTATAGGTGTATGATAGCCAATTGGAAAGGTCTTTTAGAAAGCTACACATTACGTCATCAAACTTTGACTCTGTCTTACATTTTGACTGTGGCGAACCAAAAAAACACTATTTAGGGCCCCATACTGGCCCTGGAAGTAAATAAATATGTGCTAACATGAAAACGTACAAAATAAGACAATTGGATTAGGTGGGAGACCACCAGTATCCACCTGGAAGATGTGTAGGGATTCAGATAGCCCCGAAAGTGTATAACCCACAATCACAAAGAAGTACAGAAGAACTTGTTGAACTAAAAATTGTCAAGAGGAGCCAGTTGGAATAGGTGGGTGGACAAAAATATCCATCTGGATCAAAGGCCCTTGCTAGACACTAGTGTCTCATCACACGAGGCACTATCATACTTCTAGAATTGAGAATTTACGAGGTGATAGGAGAAGGACAAGTTAGATCTTCTAGAGGCCACTAGAGATTAGAATGATGTGAGTTCCTAACTGATCCAGATTATTTTCAGCACGAAATGAGAGTGGACATATAATAAATAAATGTACAGAGATGTCTCATATCTCCAAAAATATAACAGAAATATATCAGAGATGCAACCATAAACACAGAGGTACAGTAATACACAATTTATATTAATGAACGAAAATGTACAAAGACTGTAAAAATATAGAGTGAAAGACTCGCTAGAATGGTGGCATCTTATCTCTGAGAAGAGATGTAATGGCTACTCGCATTCACAATAAGATGATTTAAAATGAGGCTCTAAGGTCCTTTTTAACATAAAGAAAATCCAAAACCCTAACCTCAGAAGATGAAAATCCAACAGTTTTGTGTATCAACTTCTCGGGGACGTAACTTTGGAATGCGATCTCTGTTTGGGGCGCACAATAGCTCGTTGGAAAGGTCTATCTGAGAACTACACATGTTGCTATCAGAATCTAACATTAATCATATTTTGACTATGGATATCCCTAAAAATGTTTTTTAGAGCCTCAAAATGACCCCAAAAGTTTGGGACTCAAAAACTAGGAAAACAACTACCAAAATGAGCCAGTTGGAATAGGTGGGTGGCCACCAATATCCACCTGGATCAATCCTCCATCCTTAGGAAGCAATGGTCTCCATTGCATTGATTTCCCGGGGGAGAGGGGAAATTGATAGTTGTAACTGAATCTTGGTGCGTTGCTTGCCTTGCTGGAGATGTGGTGTTGCTTGGTTTGTGGAAGGTTGTCACGAACTTGTTACTAGTGGGGTTGAATCTATTCAACCAGTCGAGCTACATGAGATGTCTATGTGTAGAAGGAATTTTTGTGCTTTGTTGCAGTCTTTTTGACCCTCTTATGTTGGATAGAAGGTACTTGGGCCAAGGTTGTAGTGGTTTCACTATCCTTTTGTTCACCTTTTGAATAGATTGTGAAGAAGCTAAATTTTGTAGTATGAGATACTACCTTGTGGCATTGTTTAGGTGGGATAGTAGTCATAATTACCTCTGTTATTCTATAGAGATGACCCCTTAGAGTAACAATGACACTATTGGGTAGAGACTCATAAATAGAATGGCACTTCCACATACATGGCTGGCCCAAGAGAAAATCACAGACATCCATTGGGGCAACATCACATAATACCTCATACTTGAAGGGGTGGATGTCATATAACAATCGACACTACTGGATGAAATGAAGATCTCGTCCCTAGAGAAGCCACCTGACGTTGTATGGTTATGGGTGTGGTGTTGTCGATAATCCCAACGGTTTGATGACCTCTACTGAGATGAGGTTCTTATGGATTCTGCTATCAACAATCAAATGCAGTGAGGTCCCCTTCACCCACATCTATGAATGAAAAAGGTGCTCCCCCTCTTAAGGATATGTTGGTTTTTCTAGTTGAATTGTTGTGGTCATGACAATAGCATTGTTATATGTGTCGATGATCTGTCTTCTATCAGTATTTTCTGAATCAGATTTTGAATCAGGGTTTGGCTCCTTGTCTTTGACTTCGTCCACTAATGATTGTTTTGAGATACATTCATGGTGTTGTGCTAGGGGATTTTTTGGAAATCGCACCATTTTTCAGTGTCCTTCTTCGTCTTTTTGTGACCCTTCTTTTCCTGTGGCTTGGACTGGTTTTTGGGAGGTTGTTTTTTAGGGACGTCTTTATCATACTTTTGTTGTTGCATATTTGCAGACCTGAAATCCTGCTTGTTCTAGTGCTTAAATTTTTTCTCGATTTTAACAACATATCGATAAGAAGTACCGAGTGATGAGATGTCTAGAAAATCCATTTCAGTTTGGATGTATCTGTGTAGAGCCCCACGGTATTTCAGAACCAAATGTCACTCAGAGTCTTTGATACCCGGCTTGGTGAGAAAGGTATGGAAGGTATTGGTGCACTCTGACACTGCTTGGCCCCTCTCTTGTCATAGTGTGGTCCATCTCATGTATTGGTCCTCATAGTTGCAAATAGGGTAATACTATTCCTTTATCGCATCCACAAAAGAATCCCAAGTGGGATTGACCCCATATATTCTAGACTCCTCTGTGTAAATTTTCTCCCAATAAGTTTCCCACCAATGTTTGACATGGGGGAGAGCCTTAAGGAGTGTGAAGGTGATCTTTTCCCTATTGGAGAAATTATGAACAGAGAAATAAAATTCTAGCAGATTTAACCATTTTTCTAGGGCATACACATCTATCTGTCCTTCAAATATGGGAATATAAAAATTAACTTGTACCTTGAAATGAGATGTGCCACCAAAGTGGCCTCCTGATGAAGATGTACCTATTTCTATTGGCAGGAGTTGAAGGATGTGGGAAAAATTCTCCATCATTTCGTCCCAGTCGTTTTTCTTTTCTTTCGACATGGATGGTTTCTTGGGCATGTGAGAGCAATTGTCCTCAAGAGATAAAAGATCGAGACCCACCTTTCTATATTCATACATCATTGGGGACATGCACTGAAAAATGATCAAGAGAAACCTACTCTGATACCATTGAACTGGATTATTTTCGGCACAAAATGAGAGTAGAGATATAATAAATAAATGTACAAAGATGTATTGGATCTCCAAAAATATAACATAAATATATCAGAGATGCAACCATACACATAGGTACATTAATACATAATTTCTATTAATGAGCGAAAATGTACAAAGACTGTAAAAATACAAAGTGAAAGACTCGCTAGAATGGTGGTAGCTTTTCTCTGAGAGGAGATGTGATGGCTACTCACATTCGCAATAAGATTGTTTACAATGAGGCTCTAAGGGTATTTTTAGCATAAATAAAATACAAAACCCTAACCTCGGAAGATGAAAAGTCAATATTTTTGTGGACCCTGTTTTGGGTAGTTTGGTGTATCAATTTCTCAGGGGTGTAACATTGGCATATGATCTCCATTTGGGGTGCATGATATCTCGTTGGAATGTTCTATCCGAGGATTAAGCATGTTTCCTTCAAACTCTGTATTTGTATTTAGTTTGATTGTGGAAAGCCCTAAAAACATTGTTTAGGGCCTCAAAACAACCCTATAAGCTTGGGACTTGAAAACAAGGAATAAAAATGCCAAAATGAGCCAGTTGGAATAGGTGGGTGGCCACCGATATCCACCTGGATCACTGGCCTTAATCTCTAACCTATAGGCCAGATAGGAAGCCATCAGAGGATTAAGTCTTAAATACATATTTTCCCCAAGAACTAAAGCCTTTTTCAGCCCTTATTGACATCCTTAGGGGTCACCTAGTGGGAAACAAGTGAGGCCCTCACTAGTCACTAGTATCTGGTCATGCAAGGCACTGTCATAATTCTAGAATTGAGGAGCTACAAGGTGATAGGTGAAGGATGAGTTAGATATTCATATCAAAGGCCTAGGACCTCACGTCATTAAAGTCTTTAGTGGCCTCTAGAAGATATAACACATCCTTCTCCTATAACCTCATAACTCCTTAATTCTAGAAGTTTGACAATGCCTCGTGTGATGAGATACTAGTGTTTAGCAAGGGCCTCACTTTTTTCTGACTAGGTGACCTGCAAGGATGTCAATAAGGGCTCAAAAAGGTTTTAATTCTTAGAAAAATATGTATTTGGTACTTTATCCTCTAATGGATTCCTCTCTGGCAACAAGGTGGAGATTAGGGATATAACACTCATTGTATAATGCACCAAAAATGTAAGTTTAAAAAAAAATAGTGTGTGCGTTTATCATCAATGCGTCAAAATATCCAATGAACAAATAAGCAGGAATTTTAGTTTTGTGTTTATAAATGAAATCCCTATTCATTATTTTATTTTTTGTCAAAATTTAGAAGGGAGATTTGTGCAACATAGATTTATTAGCAAAGACTTCAGAGTAGGTGGATTTTTTTTAAAGAGACAAATTCAAAAGGCATTATTGTAGATCACATACAAATATGTAGAAGATAAATTTCAAGTATATGATTTCATTCTATTAATCATCTTAATCTTTCCCCTATTTGATTCAAACATTTTTTTGTTGGCACCTAATGTTTTAGGGTAAGGATTTCATGCATACGAGAACAACTGTGTGTGAAATGCAGTTTTGCATGCACATCATCAACTACATGATAGATGAAATAAGGTATGCGCACCAGTCAGAGTTTCACAATGCATGCCAGGAGTCAAGAAGGTACTTCATCCATGCTAGATCAATAAGAAGATCTTCGAGAATCTTCTTGAATGATTAACTCAGGCAACAAAAGAGATCATGGAGCAGTTAAGGGATGAGTTGTCAAGTTATTTAAGGCTTCCATGACTCCAAAGAGGCTATGTGGACTGCATGCAAGTGGCAGAAGTGTGTGATACTAGCAATCAGTAGAGTGAGTGGAGCAGAGGCGAAAGTGACAAAGCGCTAGAGCGAAGAAGAAAAGAAAAAGAAGTAGTGAAGACACAGAGAATATTTCTCTTGGTTCGGAATTCAGAGAATCTGAGGTCTCCAATAGAGAAGCAAATTGAGTTTGGATAGTTTTTGCATGAGTGTTGTTGTGATTCTAGCTTTGTATGTGGTTGGAACAAATTTGATAAGACATTTGTAGTAGAATTAGTGTAATACTATAGGTCGAGTTTGATAGAAATCACATGGCACCTTGAAATGTAGTATTGATAGAATGTATGAGAGTGAAGGATGTTTCTCTTAATGAAATATGAGTCTCTTGGTCCATGTATACCATTGCTTGAATGGAAATAATATAATTTGATGTTATTCATGTCATTTACTGTATTGATTATGTGTTTAATGGACGAATACGGTAATGTTCCATGCTTTTAATCTATTAATGAATTGTAATGGAATGTGTGAATTTCATCATGAGTGGCTTCCCTGTGTAGCTTAATCCTTCATCACCGAGACAAGACTAGATGGTCTCTGTGATTCTCAAGGCGTATCGGGTGATACCTTCTTCAATATTCAATTGAGGATTGATATGTTGATGCCTTGGGGTTTTGTTGGTCAACTATGAATGAAACCTAGGTCATCAACCCCCCAGCTTTAAGAAGGATGTGTGAAAGAGAGCCAACAATTTTTAGTGCATTTGAAAATAAATAAAAAAAGGGTTTCACAATTACCTTCGATATGGAAGCTCTAACTTCCTCACTGTTTTTTTACTTTCTCTTTCTATATTTCACAAGGAGAACTTTTTTTAAGAATAGTTTTTTATAGGATTATTTTATTTATATATGGGCATTTCTTATCCATTGCAATGAAAACACTCATTACATTGGATCCCAAATATTCCTATCGGTGTCAGACTTTTTTTAAATGTCTTCATGGTTAACAATGCACTCTGTACATAGGAAGAACACTGGTACATTTTTATGTCAACAACACCACTTAATTTAAATTAGAAATAATATTTATAAAAAAACATCTTCTCAGCGGGCAGTGTGCATTGTACCTAGATAAGCATCGGGGCACATTTTCTTACAAAGGGCATCGTTGATTTTTAAATGGAAATAATATTATTTTTCATATGGAAACTGCCATGTATTAAATTTGTTCACAATTTGACAGTGCGTAATAAAGAGTACTTATGAACCCATACTTTTCTTAACTCATAAAGCATCGACTAAATGCAAAAATTTGTAAAACATTTTCAATTTTGCAATGACATTGTTATAATATACCAGTGTGTATAAATATGGTTAACACCTTAGTGTGTATTAAATTACTATACACATCGGTATCTTACTTTGTAAAGAATTACACAATTTTTATATCTGATGATTCCTAGATTTTTTTTCAAGGAGATTTTGAAAATTCCAAAAGACAAACAAGGGGAAAACCAAGATATGTAAGTAGGGATGTCCAAAAAAGTGTAGAAGAAGATGGCAAAAGAAATGAACATAATTTTGTTGCAAGAGGATCCATCTCAATTACAATGTGCATCATAGGTATGTAATTATTGTTTTGTTCTTTTACGCACAAAATTTAACTATCGCGTGAAATACTAATTTTCAATTGTTTTGTTGCATAAAATAAAAAAAAATAGAACCTTTTAACACATAAGACAAGATGATGAGGAATAAAATGGTTGATCACAAACTTTGTGAGTATTTATGTTTTCGGCCTTTCTTAATATTTCATTTTTGTTGTGATCTTTATATTTAAATAATTAATTTACACTTGTCCATGGATGTCTTCTAATAGGTGCTAACATACAAAGAGGAGCCAACCCATGAATTGATAAACATTGGGTTAAGTATGGGTTGTAAGTATATGTTGAAGTATGAAATTTTAATTCAACAATTTGTAAGTATCTACGTTTTTTAACTTCCCTTATTTTATAATTAATGAAACAACAAGAAATCTTAATATTAATTATATTCATTGTGTTTTGTCATGATGTATTAAATATGTAGGAAACAAAGTATGGAATGCAGCCAACATAGGAGATTTTAATAGAATGCATGAAGCATGGCTTCAAAAGAATGTGTATTGTTTATGAAAGACTTGGTGCTAAGGTATGTTTTTTTTATTTACACAATCATGTATATTCTACTATATATTGCAGTTTATTTCTATATTTGTAGATGGAAGATGAAGGGTGGAACATAAAAAACAAGTTGATCAAGAAAAAATTAGGTTAAAAAACTAAAGTACAATATCACCTACAAATGATGAAGAAATGAGGCATGCACGCAATGCGAGTGATGACAACAGTTCAATTGATGAACGATAATCAATATAATTGAATGTTACTGCAAGTTGTATGTTTTGGAATATCTGTCACTGAAAATCATGGATTTTATTTTATGTACTTGAAATATTGTCCCAATTGCATGAGGAAATGTTACTAATAAGTGTAATAGCTACATGTCAGTTGCAATTTGATTAATGCGGGCCTTTACATTGTCCCTTCTTGTATGACAATGGTTCTCTTATTCACATATAATAAAATGGGTTTCTTATTTTATTGCATTGACGAATGTTGTAAAATGTTGAATTTGTGAATAAATAACATGTGAATGATTTACATTGTTACAAATAACAAAGGTGTTATTTGGATAACGCATTAATGCAATCATTATATCAAAATGCAATAACAAAAATATTAAACAATAAATTATTATAAAAAATACTTGATTTTGAAATGATGAATTGAAAATTTGTAATATATATATTAGTGCATTGTATTCTTATGAACTCACTACACAGTGCATGCCATAATATAGGAAGCGGTGTGTCTTGAGGAGTCATACACACTGGTGCATATTAATTATAATAACACACAGGTACAAACTATTGAGAAAATACATTGTTTTGTAAATGACTTAATGTACAATAATATTTATCATTTAAAAATCGTATGGTGCTCATATTTAAAATATACACAGGGGAACTAAATATAATATACGCACCAATGATTTACTTCTATTATACTCAGAGGCTCTAAATATGTGAGATCGGAAGAGCGTCGTGTAGGGAAAGAGTGTAGATCTCGGTTAAAAAACTAAAGTACAATATCACCTACAAATGATGAAGAAATGAGGCAAGCACGCAACGCGAGTGATGACAACAGTTCAATTGATGAACGATAATCAATATAATTGAATGTTACTGCAAGTTGTATGTTTTGGAATATCTATCACTGAAAATCATGGATTTTATTTAATGTACTTGACATATTGTCCCAATTGCATGAGGAAATGTTACTAATAAGTGTAATAGCTACATGTCGGTTGCAATTTGATTAATGTGGACCTTTACATTGTCCCTTCTTGTATGACAATGGTTCTCTTATTCACATATAATAAAATGGGTTTCTTATTTTATTACATTGACGAATGTTGTAAAATTTTGAATTTGTGAATAAATAACATGTGAATGATTTACATTGTTACAAATAACAAAGGTGTTATTTGGATAACACATTAATGCAATCATTATATCAAAATGCAATAACAAAAATATTAAACAATAAATTATTATAAAAAATACTTGATTTTGAAATGATTAATTGAAAATTTGTAATATATATATTAGTGCATTGTATTCTTATGAACTCACTAGACAGTGCATGCCATAATATAGGAAGCGGTGTGTCTTGAGGAGTCATACACACTGGTGCATATTAATTATAATAACACATAGGTACAAACTATTGAGAAAAGACATTGTTCTGTAAATGACTTAATGTACAATAATATTTATCATTTCAAAATCGTATGGTGCTCATATTTAAAATATACACAAGGGCACTAAATATAATATATGCACCAATTCTTTACTTCTATTATACTCTGAGGCTCTAAATATAATGTATACATCGGTTCTTTTAGTATAATATATGCACCGATGCTTAGTAAATATAATGGCGTCGACATCTCACCTCAAATATTTGAAATTTCACTACCCTTCAGTGTGCATGGTAAAATAGACATCATTACGTACTAATTATACAACGTTGAAGCATGCACTATATTAAACACATCGGGTCTCATGATAACTTAAACACTCCGGTGCACACTATAACTTAAATGCACCAGGGCATACAAAAACTAAAAAGCATTGGTGTTTCATACAAAAACAAAGAAAAACTTTTGTGTAGAAATTATAAGAGTATTGGTGCTCAGCATACAATGAAAAAGGTGAAACAGATGCACAATAATTATAAATGCATTGGTGCATTTGTATTGTATTAACACACCAGGGAAGGTTTGTCAATAGTGCACCAGTGTGTTTTAACAATAAAAGCATAGAAAAAAAACTCTGCTACAACCTTCGTGTGCCCAATTTTTTTTAGTTATATGGAACATCCATTAAAACCTCTGCTATAACCTTTGTATTCAATAGAGGAGGTTGTAGCGGAGATTTTTTTTTTAATTTTTCCAAATTTTGTAACACTAAAAACCTATGCTAGAAGGTGTTCTCCTTGTAGTGCAATGTAGCGATCATGGCATGAAATACTTAAAAATAAACACATTTTTTAGTTTTCATTTAATAAACAAACACCATTTTCATGGGATTATAGGTTTTGAGTTAAAATAAAATATTGTTTGCATAAAAAACTATTCAGACAAACCCAAACTTGGGTGGAACTGTACAAAATCTGAAATATTTTAGGATTTTCCTTTAAAAACCAAACCTAACTTATGTTCATCTTTCTACAACACTTTCATGACCATCATGACATGCATTAAACAAAAGAAAACATTTGCAGACAAGTATACTTGAAATATCGCAAGAAATGTGAGAGTTGTGCATTCCCTAGATTCTTTGGATTTATGCCAACATCAAACAAGGCCCTCGGTTTTTCCATTGATACAATAGAAAGTTCCATTTCATAGTCTAGATGGATCAACGTTCCTTTTCTTAAGTGGTCAAGATGTCAAAGGAATAGCAATTGTTTCAAATTGAACATGCTTTTGTTAGAATAACTCCCATTTCAATTTCGTGAAATTAAAGTAACCATAAAGGAGTCGTTGTTGCATCATCTGACAATTGTTTTGAGAGTTAACTTGAGTGGTTGTTGTGACACTAACATTATACTCTAAATCTACCCATATTTTTTGAGTTTGGTAATGTTATTTTGTAGTAGTGTCTTGCAACCTTTATAGAACTCATCACCGCCAAGTTGTGTTTACATTTGCTAGGATCACTGAACTTGGATACTCTATGGCTCAATTCCTTCCTCTACCTCTTGGACAAATTAAAATTTTATTTCATCCTGTATATGGTCATGCATGGTATATCAACTAATCATTAACAATTTCTCTGCACCTATTATTAATTCAATTAAATTAATGAATCTACAATTGTATGGAAATAATGATTGTGTTGGTCAATAGTTAGATATATGATCATAAATCTCATTTCAATACAATGGCTAACCATGACATGATCCACCTATGATTCAATTTGGTTGACTTGGTTGGGTCTAGAAGTAAGAATGTCTAGTCAAATCAAGTTCGGGAAACTTTTGGACAAAGAATACAGAGATGGAAAAAATTTAGAGAATGGCAAGCCCTTCAACATTCTCGTTCGACGTTTTTAGTGATATGAGACACTACATTGATTCATTGATAATCCACTTGTTATCTGGATCCAAGGTGATATTCAAGATTTAAGAGGAATGTGTAAATCAATAAATGTTCTTCAACTTGATTCAACAACTTAGTCTACGATACTGACATACTTTTTGTCTGTTAATTTTGTTCTATAAAGAAACACACCTATTATAACAAGCCTGTGAAAGGAACCTTCCTCTAGATTGAAGCCAATTTTATCCTAGACAAAATATCCCACCCTTCATTTGATGTCATTATTGTTTGAAAACCCCAATGGTGCATTGCCAAAACTGAGTTACAAACGTTTTGTTCTCCCCGATGTGAATGAGATGTGAGATCGTCTAATCCTGCATTCATTGTGGATGCAATTAAATTTGTTGTACTTTAGCAAGATACAAAGACACTAGGAAATATTAGATTCCAATGAGTTTATACAAACATGGTAGTGAGAGGTGGAAAGAAGCCCAAAACATTACGCTACTTGGTACAACAATGTTTCAGTTCTAACTGGTGCAACAACTTTGCAAGTCTAACTAATTCACTTCCTAGCAGTCACCATGGAATACATGTATCATCACCATGTTAAAATCATATTTAAACTATATGATAAATAAATAACAATATCCATCCATGAAGCCTACCAATAACAACTTTTCCACTCACATCGCATGTTTAACATTGTTAAACATCAGAATGACAATGTGTGTTGCATGCACATGCATGATATTTTTAATAATAATTTTAAAATACAAATGAGTTGTTTACACAAAACAGAGACAATGTTCGAATGGAATACTTATTGGCTTTTAATATTCGGAAGGACATTTTTTGTTGCACTATTTGACAGGATGATGTCATACTCTAGGGATTCATGGGCGGACATTGTCCTCTGAACTATTTGATATGATTATGTCATAGTTTAGATATTAGTCTGTTCATATGTCTTATTATACTTTAAAATAGAAAGAAAGAAAGAAACTAGCTGCTCTCAGGAGAGGCAGCACCTGGAGGCCATCAAAGCAAATCCACACTGTGTTTTTTAAAATCAATTGCGGAGTACATTATATAGGATGATATTCGGTTTAGACGGTTGGAACCATTATTCGGTTTAGAGGAGTCTCCATTATTAACTAATCTCCATTATGTATAAGTCTCCCCTTTAATGGATAAAGGAATGACATCCACACCTAACATCTCCCTAAACAATTCAAATTTTATCTTCCCAAGAGACTTAGTGAAAATATCAACAACATTTTCACTAGTATTACAATACATTAAAGAAATGTCATTAGAATGCATCTTTTCTCAAACAAAATGAAACTGAGTATCAACATGATTTGTCCTTGAATGGTAAACTGGACTATTTTCCATCTTGATTGAGCTCTAGCTATCACATTTGATTATCGTAGCTTTCCTTTTTTCTTCTCCAACATCTTGAAGTAGTCTTCTCAACCAAACAACTTCACAAGTTGTTTCACACAATGCTTTATATTTTGCCTCAGTGGGTGACAAAGATGCAATAGGTTTCTTCTTACTTCTCCATGAAACAATCTCAGATCTAGTGCCAAAGGCATAACTTGTAGTAGATCTATGATCATCTTGATTGCCAGCACAATATGAATTTGAGTAACCTGTCAGCTCAACATCGAATGAATCAGTATATTTAATACCATAATCAATTGTGCCTTTGAGATACCTGAGTACCCCTTTCACTGCATTCCAATGATTTTATAGAGGTTTTTCCATAAATTGACTTAAAACACTAACAAAATATGCTATGTCAGGTCTGGTTGTAGTGAGATAGTTCAAGCTTCCCACCATATGTCTATACATTGTACCATTTACCTCCTTCCAACCATCATCAGAGTAAATTTTCATGTTCTATTGCATTGGAACATAAGAAACTTTACACTGATCCATTTTAAATTTCTTAAGTACTTCTCTGACATATTTACCTTGAGACACAAAAGTTTGACCAACATTTCTCCAAACTTGAAGACCTAGGTAGTAATTTAACTCACCAAGATCTTTCATTTCAAATACCTATGACATCTTCTTCTTAATTCCACTTATCAAATTTTTTGAATTTCTTGTAATAATTAAATCATCAACATATAAGGAAATCAATACAACATACACCTTTTCATCAAACTTGGTATACATATTTGGATCACTTTTTCTCCTCATAAAACCATGTTGAAGAAAGAAGGAATCTATCTTCTCATACCATGACCTAGGTGCCTATTTCAATCCATACAATGCTTTCTTTAATTTCCACACTAAATGTTCCTGACCACTTCACAAAACCCTCTGGTTGAGTAAGGTAAACCTCCTCCTTTAACTCATCATTTAGAAAAACAAATTTTACACCTAATTGGTGAAGCTTCCAATGGTACTTTGTAGCTAATGCAATTAACAATCTTATAGTATTTAATTTAGCTACTGGTGAAAATGTTTTTGCATAATCAATGCCTTCCTTCTGTGAATACCCTTTTTCCACCAATCTGGCTTTATATTTATCTATACTACCATCTTCTCTAAATTTAGGTTTGTATATCCATTTACATCCTATCAGATTTTTATCTTTAGGCAATTCAGTCAATTCCCAAGTTTTTTTTTTCATTATAGAGTCATAGTCTTCCTCCATTTCTTTTCTCCACTCTTCATGTTCATTAGCTTCATTAAAACTCATGGGTTCTATGACATTTGAAATATTACTCATCAGGGCATAATCTTTATATTTTTCAAGTAGACGAACCTATCGTGTATATATTCTCAATTGGTTGGTGACTTCTTCTTCGTTTTTTGAAGATTCTTCTTGACTGTTGGATGTATCCATGTCACTGGGTGCCTTTCCTGCTGGTGCTTCTCTTTTTCGACCTCTTCATCTTCAAGAAGTACATGCCATCCTTCATGACTATTGTCTTCATTATTTCCTTCTATCTTCTCATGGAAAATTACATCTCTACTTGAAAACACTTTGTGAGTAGATGGATCAAACAATTTATATGCTTTAAATTATGAACAGTACCTTATAAAAATACATTTGATAGCCTTAGCATCAAGCTTCTTCATTTTGTCCTTTGGAATATGTGCAAAATATTTGCACCCAAATATCCTCAAATTATTAATTGTTGGTTTACAATCATACAAGGCTTTGAAAGGAGTTTTATGATCAAGACACCTTGTTGGACTTCTATTCTTTAAATAAACAACAGTGCTAATGTCTCGACCCAAAAAACATTTGAGAGATTCTTACCTTTCATCATACTTCGTGCACACTCCACCAGAGTTCTGTTTTTCCTTTCTGCAATTTCATTCTATTGTGGAGTGTGGGGTATTGTAAATTGATGTACTATTCCATGATCTTTTCAATACTTGATGAAGTTCCCTAATTTGTAGTCTCCCCCTTGATATAAGTGAAGGATTTTAATGGTATTTCTTGTTTTCTTCTCCACTCTGTTTTTGAATTCCTTGAAGTATTAAAAAACATCACTCTTTTTTCTAAGGAAACAAACCCATGTGTATCTTGTGCAGTCATCAATAAATAACAAAAAATAATAATCACCACCTAAGGACCTTTCCTGCATTGGTCCACAAACATCAGTATGTATAAGTTCTAATACATATTTCTTTATCCTATCAGAATTAGAGGGGAATTCATCTACGTGCATCTTTCCTAATGCATAACCTTCACAAGCAGCATACTCATTCTTCAACATAGGGAGTCCTTCAACCATACTTTGTTTTTGTAATAATAAAAAATCATGATAATTAATGCGACCATACCTTTGGTTCCAAAGAGTTTCTATAGGCATAGTTGCAGAAGTCAATGGTTGATGACTCTTGCTAGTGACATCAAGTTTGTACAGACCTCCAACTCTGACTCCTGAAGCAAGAGTTTTGCAATGATCCTGCAAGTCCTTCACTATACAATGTGTGTTGAAGAATTCGACCTTCAAATTATGATCTATATTTGTGGACACGAAAATCAAGTTTTTCTTTATCCCGACATACACAACATTGTGAATTTGTCTAACAGTACCATTCGGAAGTGTTACTGGAATATCTCCATATCCCTTGATTTGATAGGAACGATCATCTCCAAGATAAATATGGACACCATTATGTGTTTCTTTAAAGTTTATATACCAATTCTTGTTACATATCATGTGAATTGAAGCTCCAAAATCAACAAACCATGCGTCAACATCATCAGTTTCAGCAGACAATGCAGCATTAGACACAAATAGTCTAAGATATTTTGAATCAAAATTTGGGTTTTCTTATGCAAAGTGTCCTGAATATTTTTTATTTTTATGCCTAGCATCATCATTTTTCATCTTATAACATTCTCTGAAAATATGACCAGTCCTACCACAATAAAAACACTTAGGTTCATTTCTATTAGATGGCATACCTTGATTTGGCTTTGGAAATGACTTTCTTTGGAATGAGCTTCCTCCTCTGCCTCCTTCTCCTGGTTTCCCTTTAGGGAATCTCTTCTTTTTCCATAGTGCTAAGTCTAAACTCTGAGCCTTCAAATTCGTGCACCTCTCTTCCTGCAATAATAGACCTGCCAATTCCTCAAAGGTAGGAGCTTTCTCTCTCGCTGCAAGGCCCATTATAAACATTTGACAGTCCTCTATCATTCCATTTAGGGAAATTGTGACAACATCAGTGTTTGACACTTTTTCTCCTATATCTCCCAATTTATCTTTCATGTCTTTAATTCTCCCAGGAAAATTAAATAGACTCATTTATATCCATTTTAATACTTAGCAATTTACTCTTTAGAAAAAGAATATGATTTGTATTATTGGTCTCATACAAATCTTTAAGTGCTTTCCAGGTTTCTTTAGAAGTCTTACCATCTCTAATGTGAGGAATTATATTATCTTTCATAGACATTCATAATAATACCTTGGATTTGTTCTCTCTCTTATCCCAATATTGGATTGTTGTCATTGTCACACCTGCAAACACATCGGTTCATGCTTCATCTCCTTTCGCAATCGTCTATACACCATAACCTTCCATCAAGGTCTGCATTTTGAATTTCCAATTTGTTATAACCCTATAATTTATAGGATCAACTGTTGATTGTAATTTTGTTCCTTTAGTGTTTTTTGACTTGCAGATATTGCTGCATTCTACAAAAGAAAAAGAAAAGAAAAAGAAAAAGAAAAGAAAAAAAATGAAATGAAAGAAAAAAATGAGAAAAATAAAAGAGGGCATAAAAGAAAATGGATAAAGCCCCATGAAATGATGATGACTTGATCCATACAGTTTAAACATGGCCAAGTCTTTTAAATTTAAGTATTTAGGACTAGTGAATAAGCTTGGCTAAACTGTCTAAACTTAGCCAAGTAATTAGGTTAGCTAGTGAATAAATTTGACTAAACAATCTAATCTTGGTCAAATAGCCCCAAGGTAGAGTATTTTCTTAGCCCAACGGTCTAAGCTGGGCTAAAGGTGAAAATGAGTAGGTTAGGACATAGGTTAGTTAGTTTCCTTTCAATAAAATATGTAAGATGATCGATGAAAAATGCATGATCTTGATGGTGAAATGTTTTTCTAAACCATGGTGACAAAGCAAGGGAAGCAGCGCACAAAACCCATCAAAGGGTCATTAAGCCTAGGTTCTACCTCATATACTGAATTGCGCCCGGAGATTAAAGATTGGGCCTAGATCTACGACTAAGTTTTTTGGCGCCCAGATCTACGGCTCTTATGAGATTTTGGACCCCCCCGACCATTCTACTTATAACGGGGGGGGTCCGAAAAAGTGATTAAAGTGTGCTCTCGGATCTACGGTTATCTCACCAGCGTGAAAATCAATGGTTCACAAGAG
>CBVK0103429844.1:0-11143 GCA_900067695.1 Picea abies | reverse complement strand
AACTTTTGGCTAGGGCCAAGGAATGCCATTGCAACCCTTGGCCCCCTAGTGTACAAAAAACACTATTTAGGGCCTCAAAACGGTCCCAGAAGTTTGGGACCAAAAAATTGTATAAAAACTACCAAGAAGATAGAGAATTGTTAAGTTAGTGGAAGAGCTTGGAAGAAACTAGTATCCACCTATATTGTCCCTCCCCCCTTAGGAAGCAATGGTCTCCATTGCATCAAGTTTCCTCATCAGATGGGGAAAATTCGGCTGAATTTATCTCTTCGTGGGCCACTTACATTGATGAAGAATTTTCTCTTCTTTGAAAACCCGTTAGAGATATATGTTCTATTGGAAGGTGAATTTCATATATGTGTTCATGATTTGATCAATTGTATCCTTCTCAAGGAAATTATGGTTGATTTTTGTAGGGTCCAAGTGCTCAACTACCTCTTAGGTGTCCAATAGAGGTGGAAAATACAGGTGAAGGAGCTCCACATTAGATAATGGATGCAAGCCACATAATGGGAAATACTTAATTCAAAAGCATTCTCACCTATTTTTACTTACAAACTAGAAAACTAGCCACCAACCTGCAATTGGTTGCAAGGCATAAAAAAATACTATCTATGATATATACGTATTTTAGCTATAGGTGGCCCCCCACAAGAAAGAAGAATGGATGTTTAATTTCAATTATCTCTACGAATGAATGTCAATACTTTATAATAATGGTATAATTAGTATTATGCAGTGATATTGTTTCCTTCTTCATTTGATTATGGTCTTTACCATCAATCTGGTTGCACAGAAAAGAAGAAAGGTTATGTTCATAAAAAATTTAAAAAAAATTCTCTTTCCTGCACACATACAACTCATAAATATAATTAATTCTTTTATAGGTATATTATGAGAAACGAAAAGATTTCTATAATTGTTGAGTCTCAACAAACATTGATTACAATGGGTTGATTTATAAAAATATGGAGTGGTCTAGAGATGACAAATTTATTTTGTTATATGGTTTAACACATATTTAAATTTTGGTCCTACATGTCATCAATTTTATTACTTTCATATGTTACTACATTTATATATGGTAATATTCATTCTATATATATAAGTGACATGTTGATATCAAAGGGTCGATGTTTTTAAAATTTTCATGCATATGGTTTAACATATGAACTTAACGTTCATACTATCGACCACCTTGCAGTTATATCATAGTGCCAAATATTGAAAATATAAGTTGGTTATATCATTCATGTGCTTTCAATGTGGTTTTAATTTTGAACATTGGATATGAGGCCGATGTGAAATTCAGGCCACCGTTTGAGATGGAAAAGTTATATGTTGTTGATGTGGTTATAAGACATGCAATCTTTTGCATACCTGGAAATGTTTCAGATATATGAATTATTTATGGTGCTAGTGGAAATATGACGTGGTTTTGTGAATTTAATGTGGTTTTTTTCTTAGGAAAATGACGCCACATGCATTCAATGCATGGGACATCGGAATTTAATAACGTTGATTTTACCACCCTCACATTGTTTAGGAAATTTTATTTTTTACATTTGGAGTTTTGAGCCTGTGGGACAACATGGTTGTTCAAGGCACAATTGTGGTAGTTTGTGGTAACTACAAGACTTGTTTTTTGGAAGTATATTGGACATCAAATAAAGGTATGCTTATTTTATTTCCTACCATCAAATGCATGTCTTTTATTTGTAGTAATGGTTTGGAAAATAACTTTGTTTGATTGGTGAATGAGTATGCTTGCTTGAGTTTTCTTCTTCGACGTGTTCTTTCATATCTATAGGAAATTTTACTCATTTTTTTGCTCTGGTGTTAACCCTCGGCCTGAAATTTGTTACCTTCATTCTTGGCCACGTGGACTCATTGTAAATGATTCATATTTCGACTTGGTATAATCTCTGTTTATTTTTATAAACCTATCACAGAAATTTAGAATTCCTTGATCATATATTTTTATTGCTAAAAACTTAGGTATTTAGTCCTGTACATGTTGAGAAAACATTTTGTATCGAGCGCAAATTAGTAAGGATTTTATGTATTCGACCAAGTTCAATACCCTCTGCACTATTTTAGAAAGAATTGAACTTACAATTATGAAAAGGTAATACTACCTAGTTTCAAATCCCTTTGTGATATATGTTTAAGTTGTGGCACATCCACATTGCATTTATTGGTTTGATTGAATAAATTATTTTATGGATGATAACTTGTGAAATACAATCTGAGCTTCGGTGGAAACTATTTAACTAGAGATAAATTGATTTGGTCGATACACCATACTCTTCTAGTGTTGAAGGGATCACATCAATATTATTTAACACATAAATTATGTTGTAATCCTGTTTCATAACAGTAGATGTCATGATTATTTAAGATTTCACGAAGAGGTTAGATTTCCTGTACATACAGTTTTGGTTTTAAATTCTGGTTATTGGGTCTGGGCATGAATACTTGAATTGAAAGGAAATATAACTCAGATTATCTTTGTGATTTAAAATGTTTTTAATTTCTGCATAAAGGATCAATCCCCTCATGCTATAACTTTTCCTTTGTTATTCCTTAATTTCCATAAACATATATCATTTAAAAATGTCATATTTTCTCCTCCTGTTATATGAAATAAAAAATGTTTTTTCTATCAATTAACATGAATATTTGACATCACATTTATATTTTGATTAATAAAAAATTATGATAAAGAGTAGAATTTGAAAGATATATTTCAAGATGATTCTTTTAAATGGACTCTTTTTTATAAATTCATGATTTATTGTTCATGGTCAATTCCCTCATACTCTCATCTTACATGAATTCTTCCCAATTCCATCTTACATGAATTCTTCCCAATTCCCAAATTCCATTTTCATTTTAGTCCATATTTCTTCCCTCTGATATATAAGAAATTTCTTTGGAAAATGGATATGTTAACAATAAAGAAGGGATGTTTGACATTATATGCATGAGATGATTATTAGTGTTGAAACACACACTGACACTGAGAGGGGGGGTGAATTAGTGTCTGGAAATTTTGACTGCTTTTCACACTTTCATAGATTGACTAAATTAACTGAATAAGATATATGCAAGTCAATTAATTATTCATAAACATGTCTAACACAAACTATATGAAGTAGATAAAATATATTTTATTTATTTATTTAACTTGAATGAATACAAATCAAATCAATCATTTAATATCTTCAAATTTAACTGAATATGAGAGATCCAACTCTTTGATACAAGACCCAGCTTGTAAACATGCACCAACATGATAGAATAAACTTTCATTCAATCCATTATATATATATATATATATATATATATTGTCTTTTGACATGAACCATTGCACCTCTTCATTTAATTTTAACATAAAAAATATTCTCCTTTTATTCATTAATTTATTGTGTAAATTTTTCAATTAATTAGAAGATTGATCTTGATTCGAATTCCATCCACATGAGATGATCGCAAGTATGGATAGACTCCTTATATAGTTCCATGCTTCTACTGCGTCCCTAGTTATTCAACAGATCAGATTCGATCTTTTACCAGATCTTTATACTTATATGGTGTTAATCTTGTCAAATTACGGGCCTTTAACTATTTTACATAAATCGTATTTTGCAAAGGTGTTTTCTTCAACCCAATGTTCAAATGAATGCAGGCTCAAAACCATGATCTTATCCATTTAATCATTGTTCCTAGCGCCTCTTCTTTCACCCTTATTCCTCTATCATGAGACCAATATTGGAACCAAGTCCTTCGGACTTCAGCCTTCTTGCATTTTATCAAAGTAATACTTCATTGAAGTACATATAAGCACTCCACATTGACATTATTTGTCAGATGCCCTTTGGCTAAGAACCAAAGGCTTAACTAATTTTTGTTGTGTAGTTATTGAGCTTGTCTCTTGAGTTGCTTAAGAATATTCACATGACCAGGAGCTAGGACTATAGACTTAGGAAAAAAGGAGCTTCGGATCTCTGGGTATTTGGGACTATTGGACTTTGCAAACCTTTTATTCTTTTGGATTTTAACCTACCAAAGAGGTCATCAAGAGTGCGAAACCGGTTTCTATCAGTTTTTAGTACTCCTTATGTTATCCTTCCACTGTACTCGATTAAATGGTTGATAATTCCCCCAAAGTAGATCAAAGGTTAGCCTTACTTCATTATTGTTGATAATTCCCCCAAAGTAGATCAAAGGTTAGCCTTACTTCATTATTCATGCTTACTTTATCCTTCCACTATGCTTGATCAATGGTCAAGAATTCTCCTGAAGTAGATCAACAGTTAGCATTACTTTGTGATTCCCACTTATGTTATCCTTCCATTACATTTAATCAATGGTCAAGAATGATCCCGAAGTAGTTCAATGGTTAGTGTTACTTCATGATTCTAGCATTCAACGATCAATTGATAAAAGAATCTTGGATATGCTCGAAGTTAGTAATCCTGGAGTGATGTGGCATGTTGATGTCACTGTTGACATGGCACTGGATGGGTGGCTACCACATATCAAATTGATTCATGAATTTCATATACTTAAGACCTTGACACTTGTCACCATTTGATTGGGCCACGTATCATCTTTATTTTCTGCACATGTGTCCCTCCTGGATCATGAATTTTCACTTTGTGGCTTCGATACCTCATGGCTTCAGAAGTTTTAGTTTTTTGGGAATCCTCGTAATCTAGGAGTGGTCAACACCGGTCTGACTATTTCTTCCCTCGCACGATGGTTGTTTGGATTTTGTGACTTCAAGACTTCGACCTTTGGGTATTCTTGGTTTTTTCTGAACTTTTGATCGTCGGAGTAGGCCAATGCCGGAGTTCACCACCTGAGCCAACAAATGGCGTTACTTCATTATTTTTGACACTTTTTTACTTAGTTATCATAATCACTGAAGTGGAAAAGGTTCGAATTCTAGAATATCTCTATCTCCTGCTTGATCCAACAGTTGAGAACTCACCCAAAGTTCTCCATGAGATCTAACAATTCTTGTTGAGTCACTTTCAATCAATGTCTCTAACTAGTATAATGGTTGCAATTTAATTTTTCATTGAGATAAATGGTAGAAACAAACCCAATCAGGTGCCTTGTTAACATTTTACCACTGTGCATGTGGTTTAGATGTTTTCCATATAGCTAACCTATCCAACGGTCCAGATCAAAACGTGACCTCCCTGTCCTTCCACTTTATGTCGATCAATGACCGATTGTATTTCCCATCTCTTCCTTTGATCCGACAGTCAACGATAGTTTGTGACTTTGTGGATTCGACCTTTAAGTGTTTTTACATGATTCAAACTCTTTTTTGCTGGAGTGGTCAGCACCGTAGTTGACTTTCTTGATCCAACGGTTGAGAGATGACTTGAATATCCTCCACAAAATATGATGGTTCTTATTTAGTCCCTCTCGATCTATGATTCTGGATTGATCCAACTGTCCATAATGATACTTCTCCAGATATGATGGTTGATATTTAATCCTTCCCAACCTTTGACGTCACCTTGATTTGATGGTTGTTGGTATTTCTATGGGATTTTGATCAACGGTTGACATATTTTCCTATTATAACAGAGTTTCCTTACGATTCTTGAAGGGTTTCAATGATCTTCTTTCTTATCTATTCATCATTATTTCTCCTGAGATTTTAATAATTGTTTTTGCATTCTTTTATCCACTGATATTCAATCGCTAAACATCCCGAGCTCTTAATTCCTTGTTCTTCATTATTCCTTCTATAGGTGTATTATTTGCATGCTACCTCTCCTAAGTTTAAGAAACATAGGATCATTGTTGATCCTATCATGATCAACAATTATCATGAATTGCATCTTCCCCAAGATGATATTACTTTTTCTCTGTTTACTGTACATGTTTGAATCATGTTTCCATCACTGAAAAAACACAATCAATAATTCCAACAATCTCCCCCTTTGGCATTGAGGGAAAGATATATGTAAAACAAATACTTTTGCTCCCCCTATCAATGATCTCATTTTCAAGTTGGAGGATTGAACTTTTACTTATATCAAATACTGATACCAAATTTGTTTTACTATATTTCTCCCCCTTTGACATCAATAAAAAAGAGTTAAAAATTTTACTTCTTTTCTCCCCCTGTGAATGTGTCAGCTGTTATCTCAATTTCTTGGGATTTTGTGTTCAAAATAGGTAGTCTTGTTAATACCAATTTTTGTAGTGATTAAGTATTTTAAACCTAATCCATTGACTTCCTCATTTGATGACAAAATTAAATAACCCCCCTGTATTTTTACTGTTTCCTAGGGTTGTATTGTCTTCTCCTCTATCATAAAGGACAAGGGTGTGAATCTTACTGATCTTATTGATCTATTTCTTCTTCTTCTTGACATTCTGATTTTTGCAAGAGTACCAATTGACACCAATTGATACCTATTGATCACATACAGTGATACCAAATGAACATTAGCAATTGATCATTTTCCATTTATAATTAATTGTTAAAGTATGTTATAACTTTTAGTTCTTTGATTCCAAGAGATCTTTATTATTCTTTGATACCATTAATAAATTTTCTCTACTCATACTATGTATTTATATATTTTGAACTCCTTTGTTGCTTTCTTCTTTAGATATTATTTGTTTTATTCATTACACACTTCTATAAATCGATTTACTTTTGAGACCTCATCATCATCACTATTCTTTTGTGCACCAAACGTTTCTTCATCTTCTTCTTTTTGGTTTTTACTTTCATTGGCCAATGGACTATTGATCTGCATGATATCGTCAAGATCCGTTATTGTGTCATATTATCCTTTAGGAACTCTCCATTCTTGAGCTTGATCCATTTCATATTCAAATATCTAAATTTCACATTCCTTATTAGGAACTTCACCCATCATTTTCTTGTTATAATTTCACATTCCTTATTAGGAACTTCACCCATCATTTTCTTGTTATTAATTTTTTCATTTTCAGGTGCCAAATCATCTTTCTTGCTTTATGTTAGCACTAGAAGTCACCTTTGGATTAGGTAACCCTGATACCCATCAAAATTTTATGTCAAAAATTGGTTATAATATGGTCAAATGGGTGCAGTCTCAAGAAAATATCATCTTAACTCAGAAAACTGGATTGGTATGCAAAAGCATGTGAGGTGTTAGTTTAAATTCAGTCATTAGGTTGTAGTAAGGGTGAATAGGAGGAAGAATTAGGTGAGAAGGGTGTAGAGGTCTGTCACGGACATCAAGTCTTCCAGCAACCCAAAGAGGAAAGACTTAAACACAAGATCTTCTTGAAATTCAAATCTCAGAAAAACTGAAAGAAATTATAACAGCATTACAATCAAGCATTCATCATAACATAGTCACAACAATTCAAGTGAATCAGTCATCATGAATCCTCTCACTAATAGAGGCAAATAAGCTGGAGTAATAAAGCTTACTTTCATTAAACAAGAAGTCTCAAAAACAAATACATAGCCAGAAAACCAAAAGTTTCATTAAAACTTTACAATGCGAGAGCCTAACTCAACCATCGACCATTACAAAATATAAAAACTGAGTATATATACTCAAAGAAACTTGCTCCCCTACAGAAGTGTGTTCTAGTCACTGTATTCAAGGCTTGGAATCTGTATCTTCTTCTATCAAGATGCACTACATTCTTCTGTTAGACACAAGATCAAATCAGTATGGGCTTTGCAACTCTATTTTTCATGGTCGACTCCTCCATGCTTTTCATTCATGGGATAAGCTGATTTTTTAGCTACTAGCACCTACTTTCATAACTTTTTCATCAGGATCCAAACAAGGCTGAGTCGACTCGGTGCCTGGAAAATGCAGCGACCTCCTCTAGTGGCCAACACTGGCATTTTGGCCCTTAGCACAACTCATGTGAACTCTGCTCCTCTACTTGCATACAACCTTAGGCTATGAGCCAATGCTTATCCCCTATGAAATTTTGGGATTTCGAATTTTGGGAGTTTTCACTCCCCTTGATTTCAAATATCCCGATGGTCAAAATCGTGAAACGGCCCATCTGGATCAACAATCAGATTTTCCTGAATATGATGACTAAGATCATTCCCTTAAACAATATCATCCATCTGCTACTCGATAATCACTTTTCCTTTCTTTATGGCCCTACTTCCATATGACCATGGGTTGTGACCATAGGCCTAACTCCCAAGCGCGTCACGATTTCACATTTCGGGAACTTGTGCCTTGCTCCATACTAAAACCTCCAACTCACGAAATCGTGATCTCTTGGATCAGGTGCCACATGTCCCCTTTGATCGGACAACCCAAAAGAATATCGACATTTCAGGATATCAACACATCGGGACTTCAGACCATCAGCATTTTTGGACCTCGACTATTGACATTTCAGGACCTTGACTATTGACATTTTGGGACTCAGGGATTCATGCCTTGCTTCATGCTGAAACCTTTATGACTCACAAAATCACGATCGTGTTGATAGTGCATGACATGTCCTTCCTAGGATAATCAGATAGGATGGCCTCGCGATTTCAAAACTCTGTCTACTGCTATACTTCATACAACTTTATGATCATGATCACCTGAGGGCCTCTAATCTAAACTTGACCTGGAATCCTAGCTATTGAAAACTGAACTTTCTCGCTCACTCGATTTGAGTCCATATTGGATCGCTTTGAGTGTTGCACTTTGACTCTCCTTGTGTAGGCTGTGAACTTGGGCAACCTGCTTCCCTTGACACCTATATGTGATAACATTGGCTCCATAGGGGATGGCATGCTCCGTGTGAGCTACCAAGAACAAGCAGTTACAGTCACCTTTTGCACTGGGCTATGCAGTTGAGCTCAAAAAACCCTACTGAGGAATAAAAGCTGATAAGTAAAAAACGAAAATAAACACACATGCTCCAAGGAGCTTATTTATATATAGTCCTAAACTAACAAATTTTTACACAGTGGTAGGTGAAAGAAAACTTCCACCATAGCCATTCAAGTAACTTCCTAATTGGAAGCTCCTTCACTCTATTGATGATCCATAATAGATAATGCAACCATGACATCATAATGGTTACATCCTTTAGATTTTGTCCTAATTCTGAGGTCAGGATAAAGCTGGGAAACTTCCAAACATGAAGGTAATAAAACTCCATGTATTCCTTCACAGGCTCATAGGCCAAGCGACAAACTCCAGAAAATTTTTAACAGGCAACATGATCTATCACACAACTACTCACATGTGGTTGAATATCTATGGCAGGAACATGTGGATGATAAACTGATGCAGGTTGACTGACCTCCGATGATGGCTGCTCACTTAAAGGCTCTAGACAAGAGATAAACTGCCCCTCATGTTGCTCCTCCAGTTCTTTTGGTTCTTCTTCTTGGCCCTCCTAAGGGTCAAATTCATAATCATCATAAACATGACCCGTGGGAAAGCTCCGCTCTTCATGATGCTACTCATGATGGCTAATTTCCTCACAATGATTTTCCTTAATGAATAGAGGATAAGGCTCTATTGTATGTTCTTGGAAATCCTACATATCTAGCTCAAAAATTGATTCATAGATGTCATATACAGGACGATTGCCTCCCATGCTGTCAAAATGTGATGTAGGTATATATTTCTCTTCATATGAATAATCATCAAAGCTGGGTGAGCACAAAACTCCTCCATCTTGCAAAAATGGAACGATCTCCTGATCCTTCGTTTAAATCCCAAATGTAAACACATCATGAGAAAGTTCGTGAAGAAAAAGAGAACAAACCTCTTCCACAATGGCTTCTTCCTTTAAATATGAGACAACAGCCTCATCAGGAGCATAAACTAATGCATCTACAACTACGAAATCTTCAACACTACTATCATCAGTAGGGCTGCCAAGAACATCTTCTTCATGGATTGGAAAATCCTTCGCGCTCCCTTAAGATTCCAACCTTTCTAGTTTGGCAGAGAGATATTTTACCAGTTCTGTTACTTCACCCAAAGTATCTTCATCTTCCTCAAGGTCCTCATCCTCATAGCCTTCATTATAGACAATGATATCTTGATCATGGCCTTCACATTCCTCACAACAATTATGACATATTAACTCATAGGAATAATATCTTTAACAATGCTTATTAAAGGCTGCATGAAAATGTTCCAGAGAGGGGATGCTAGCAGAGGGTAAGGATCGATACCACTCACGAGCATCCCTGTCCAATGAGAACATGAACATCTTCCTTTAAACATCCTCATGATGTATCTCCCACTGATGCATGAGTTCATGAAACTCACGGAGATGCCGAGCAAGGTTGTCCTCTTTACGCTCTTTAAATATGGGAAAATAATCAACCCATTCATCTAGAGTAGGAAAAACATTAGGAAAACCATGAAAAAAAGGATAAATTAAAAGGAGAAAACCTTCGAGCCAAGATTTTTTCCATTTCAAACTAGAGGAGCCACCATTGGGTTCTTTAATCATGGAGTCTTTAGGTGAATGATGTGCATAATGATTGCATCTGGTCTTTGTTCACCATCAAAGACCATATCTGATCATTGTGTTCATCAAGGGATATCAGGTGTAGCCAGAAGAAGCCACATTGAAACAGTGGAGTTGAGACAGTGGAGTCACCAGGTGCACAGTTGCAATCTTTGATGTACTAAGTTCTACTACACCTTTAGAACTAGTAAGATTTATCGTTCAATCCCAGGGAAAATATTCAATTTCATCCCCGACAATGATGCCAAAAATGTTAGTACCAGAAGTCACCTCTAGATTGTAGCAAAGGCAAGCCTGATACCCATCATAATTTTATGTTACAAATTGGTTATAATATGGTCAAATGGGCTTAGTCTCAAGAAAATATCGTCTTAACTTAGAAAACTGGATTGGTATGCACAAGCAGGTGAGCTCTTAGTTTAACTTCAGTTAGTAGGTTGTAGTAAGGGTGAATAGGAGGAAGACTTCAGTGAGAAGGGTGTAGAGGTCTACTTCGGACATCAGGTCTTCTAGCAACCCAAAGAGGAAAGACTTAAACACAATATCTTCTTGAAATTCAAATTTCAGAGAAACTGAAAGAAATTATAAAAGCATTACAATCAAACATTCATCATAACACAGTCACAACAATTCATGTGAATCA
>CBVK0103429843.1:0-12139 GCA_900067695.1 Picea abies | reverse complement strand
TAATTTTAGATTTTTTTTTTTAATATTTTTTTGAATTTTGATTTGTTTTTTAGTATTTTTTTGGTTTTTTATATTTTTTTTTTATATATATGTCCCTTAAGTTTTAAGGGATTTTTTATTATTGATTTTTACTTATTAAAAAAAAAAATCTTAAAATTAATGTTTTCAGTGGAATTTTTAGTTTTTTTTTCACCTTTTTTTAATGTTTTATTTTCAAATTTGAGTTTTGAATATATATTTTTAAATATATTGTTTTTATGACATTATGTATTATCTTGTGCTTGGGATGATAAACTAGGATTTTTAAAGTAAGAATTTAAGAGTTGATTTTATGATTTTGTTTACAGTAATGATGATTTATTTTACCACTTTTTAAAAATGTGTCATTTTAATACCCCAATTTTAAAATGGGTGCTATCGGTAACAATATTTTTCAATTTGATGGTTGATTTTGAGGTTTATGAGTTTTGAAGGCCATGCTTGAAAAATGTTGTAATTTAGACCCCGTTTGAAAAAATGGTGTTACCTGTAGCACCACTTTTCCATTTGGGGGTTGATTTTCATGTTTTTTTCGCAAAAATATGGGTTTTTTGAGCCAGAGTTCTCGTTTTGAAGTCACGACTCTCGTTAAGTTGGTTACTTTGTTCAACATCATTTGCAATGCAATTTCCCTCATTTGATCATGGAAGCAGGGATACTTCCATATCTAAACAGGGAGGAATTGGGCCACCAAGAAGTGTGCCCCACTTCCTTGGCCACTCATGATGAGGGGGCACTCCTTAATTATTATTGTAGTTAGTGTTGTAGTTAGTTTCAAATATTTCCATTGTAGACGGTATTTCACTTCAGCGCATTCCGCTGCAAGAATTTAGTGTGTTTTTAGTAATTATTGTTGTAAGCATTTAGTTAGTTGTTGCAACTTCTATGGTAATCAGCTAATAACGAGAAGAAAAAAGTCATCTTGCTTATAAAAGGCACTCCTCTCACACTCAAAAAAATGTGATGGTTATTTTTTTCTAATTTTTCTTCTCCATTTTCATGTATATTCTATTTTCTCTACTCTGCGCTATCTAATTTATGTTCTTAATTACACATTTATTTTTCTGTGTATTTTTCAAATCTAAATTGAAGATCAAAAACTTGAAGTTATAAATGCATATGATATCCCTACAACCCTAGGCATCCAGCCCTAAAAGGTTGAAATAACAAATCCTCAATGCAATTTAAGATTTAAAGGTGATTATTAAGTTAACAATATGCATGAATATCAAAACGTCCTAGTCTTTTATGGCTAAAAATGAATATATTATTGTAATGAAACCCTAATCTAACCTTGAAACAATAGAAAGAGTTGAAATTTAGAATTTTGTGATTAACTATTGGGAAAATGACTAGTGCCTACTATGTTTTTTGGGCATATGGAGTCAATCAAGGACTCTTTTGAAGAGATGTGAGTAGATCTACGGTAATGTCTAGGGTTGTTCACTACTAACCCTAGAAGATCCTCCTAGTATATCACTAGCTCTTCAAAAATAATTCAAGGGAAGGTTCATCACTAGTAACCTTCCAAACATTTCAACATTAAGGGTTTGTTCAAGAAAGATCCAAAAGAATGCACAACCATCACTAAAGAAACAACATTATACTTACATTCATTCATAAAATAAACCACAAGATAAAAAGAGACCACTTAGTCAAGAAATTTTTCATCCATCAAAACCCTAGCAATGAGCATCCATGAAGTAGCCAAAGCATCCACAAGACATCTCCAAAAAGTCGCTCTAACTAGCCATCTAGAGCAATTTATATAAGAGAGAAAGTAGTAGTAGACAAATAGTGATAAATCTCCACGAGTAGTAATGATTTACAAATGAGAAGTGATAAATAAAGCACCCTTCTTATCCATTGGAAGCCCTAAAACATAAAATAATGTTTTTATCTCTCACAAACCCTAGAGATAAGGCCAATAGACATAAAAAAATACATGATACATAAGTGGATAGGTCGCCAAGACCCCAACAATGCCTCCATGATGAATTAAAGAAGCTCAAATGTCAAATCATCCACCATAAATGCATGCTAGAGGTCACACATGTGGCATAAATGACCTCATAAAGTGGATGGCTCACTCCAAATGATATGTAGGGGGCTCAAAAAGTGAAACATTGCCTTTAAGAGGTGCAACGTCTCATCTCAAAGTGACATATCATCCCCAAGAGGTGTGACGTCTCATCAAAAGGTACCCTATCATCATCAAGAAGGTCCAATGTCCCCTCAAAAGGTGCAATGTCCCATCAAGAAATGTCAAATCATTATCAAAGGCGCAACGTCCCATCAAGAGATGTCAAATCATCATCAAATGTGCAATGGCCCATCATCACAAGGTCGCATCATACCCATAGGTGTTAGGGTGCCCCATCAAGGGAGCCATGTCATCAAAGGGCTCAACGTCCTCCAAAGGACCAAGGCATCAATCATGTGGGCAACCCTGTGAAATCCACCATCCAAGGAGGGGCTCATATAGTCCAATGCACCATAAAAAATAAGGCATGTACACAAGTCAAATACAACATATACAGTGAGTCATGTCAATGCAAAAGCCACTAAATAGATCACATTAAATATCCTCTTCAAACTTCACACTAGCTTACAAAGTTATACCATTTGCCAAGTTTAGGTATGTGAGGATCATGATTAGCCCCTATTAGGTATGCCAATACCCAAGATAAGAAGTATGTCCCAAGAAACCCATCAAGGAGTATGTGTAATGGCATATGGTATGATTTGGGATTTACTTCATGGGTGGTGTCATAGTCATGAAAGGTTATGTATGATAGTCATCCTCGTGAGCACCTTTGTAGGAGGGGGCACTTAGGCAATGAGTTACCCTTTCCTCAGCACTACATGTTTCCAAATCCCTATATGTCTCTTTTTTTATTGATTCAACATTTTTTGGCTTTTGATTTTCATCTGGTAAATCGTTTTGTTAGGTATGCACTCATTGCATAGGACTTGGGGTGATGGCCTCTTAGTGAAGGGGTAGAGCTCGTGCTTCTCTTTCTTTCTTGATTTTTAGACTTTGTTTTTCTTTCTTGTTTCTTTGCTTTACATTTTGAATTATAGCATTTGCTCTTTCTATATCATTTTTTAATATCAAGTTGTATCAACCTTGAGCATTCTAGCTCCTTCTCATGGGGATTATGAGGCATGAACCTTTATAGGTGACATATGACAACCAACCCAAAGGGTAGGATAACAAAGAGGGGATAGATTGAGTGTGTTATGTATGGCTAGGATATGGACACGTTACCCCTATTAAAGCCCCCCAACAGTACAACTTTTTCCAAGAAAGACAATACTTGACTAGGAAATGATGATCACCACCAAGGTGAAAGCAGGGAAAAAGTATAAATTCAAAGCATCATGATTCATAATCCAACTCAACCCATGATCACCTTTTCCATGCCCAAAACATTGATCAACACTCGTTATGAAGTATCGGAACAAGGTACCTCATATGTGTCATGCATTGTATCACCTGATGTGAGTGAGTTGAGCATAGAGTGGAAAGCATTTGTGGGCAAATCTTTGTGGAGAATCCAAAATGTTATCATCAAAACTATTGTCTACACTATGGATTGTGGAGAAAAATTCTCCTCTAATTACCCTAGAAGTGAGGGGGTAAAATAGACTTTATATTTTATGTTTAACATAAGTGGCACTTGATAAGACTTGCCATATTTATGGTAATTAACTAGCACAATTTTGAGTTTTGGTAGTGTTTGGAAAATGCATTTGTTGCCCACCTTTTCTTGAATTGCTATGAGAAGGTATATTTTATACTGCAATATGGGGAGATCTATCACAAGTGAGTGAACACTAACATCAGGTCAATTTTTCACATTAAAAAATATTTTTTTTTAGTAATAATAATCAGTTTATTTCTATCTTAACCTTGGATTTATTAGACATAGGTAGGAATCAAATTCCTTGAGATGCAAACCTTTTCACAAATTTTTACATCACAAAAAATGTTGCACCTTGAAAAATGTGATCCCTTGATATATTAGACACAAGCAGGGATCAAATCCCTTGAAATGCAAACCTTTCCACAAATATTTGTGTCACCAAAAATGTGACTCATTGAAAAAATTGATCCCTTAGACACGTGTAGGGATCAAATGCCCTTAGACACAAACCTCTTCACAAATTCTTGCGCCACCAAAAATGTTGCACCTTCAAAAAATTGATTCTCTCAACATTTGACGGATTTGATAGATCTGGATCTAGGATTAAGATGAATCTAATGACCTTAAAAAATAATAACAATAAATCCTTTATTTAAAAAAAAAAAAAGTCCATTACATGGAAATTCAATACACCTCTTCCAGGTTTTTGAATGCTTGGCATAAAAAAGACATGGCAATAATCAAAGAAAGTCTTTTATTAAACAAGGCCATTAGGTAACCTGGAAAATCAATACACTGGACATGTTCTAAGTTTTGTGAATGCATGGCATAAAAACTTATGGGCAACAAAGAAGAAAAATAGAGACAGCTTAGATTAACGCACCAAGCCATGGCGACTCCACTCTTGCTATAGATCTTCCATAACTGTATTTTCACAACTGGATCTAACTTTGCCATTTGATATGGCCTCCGGATCAAATTGATTTTCCTTATTGCCTCTTCATAAATTACTTGACTGCCTGCAGGAATTGCTCCTCCCTGCCTTGGTTGGCCTCGTATCAGATCAAGATGTGGGAAGAGGGACTCCTATTTGAAGAACAGCCAATATATCTAGGAAATGCTGATTTCAGACTAAATCGTTCCAGTTAATTCAATATAGCACTAGGAAATAGAAGGGTAGGCAAACAAACAAGTCTAAGCAGAGTCATCTTCATAATGTTCTGGATGGCCTGCAGCAGCTCCATCATCACATCCCACGGTTAGTCCCTTTAAAGTCAGGCCACACTCCATAGGAGTCCCATTCTATCTCCCCCTCTGCCAGGATTCATCTTTTACAGCAACTCTTTCTTATCGGTATGACGATGAGTTTTGAATTGCATCCTTCCTCGCTTTCATATGAATTGGTTAATTGTTGGTAAAGTATCGAGTTAGCATTTACAATTGCTGACTCTTTCTGTCAAATAGTAGTTTGAATGATGTCACCACTCATTATAGCCAAAGACTTGAAATCATTTAATTTGCAGCCATGATTACAATAATAATCAACCTCTTACAAGTAAAAGAATAAAGAATTTGATACTGGGTTAAGACTAGCATCGCCACACTAATGACACGGGTTCAAACCAGGCATAGAACCCTGGATGGATTATAAAGTTGGCTAAGTTTGACCCAGCAAGCATAGAACTCTGGATTATAAAAATTGGCTAAGTTTGACAAGTTTCTTTGGCAGCATTAGTTTAAAAAAAAGAAGAAATTGACACTTGCAAACTATCATTACCTCACTTTTCATTAAAGGTCAGAATGGTGAACAATAAAATAACATAGAATAAACCATTTATACATTTAAATGAATTCACTGCTTCGCCTAAATGACATCATTCGAGGATGGATTACCAATGTATTACCAAAATCATCAGGTGTATTGTTCAGAGATTACAGATAAAAGATTCTCATTTCCTTTCATTAGCGTATCATTGCCTGACCCAAATGTTGTCCACATAAACTTCATGTTAAAATCAAGAGTACAACAACCACTTTGACAAAAATCATTAGAGTATCAAAAATTCAAAATCAAACACTTTGATCAAAATCATTAGAGGATGGATTACCAAAATCATCAGGTGTATTGTTCAAAGATTATAGATTCTCATTTCCTTACATTAGGTATCATCGCCTAACCAAAATGTTCATATAAAATCACGAGTACAAACACGTTGATAAACATGTTAATTGTCTTAAGGTGGGAATCCAAATCATATCAGTAATATTATTGGTGTGGTAACAAGAAAGAACAAACAGGCAGAAGAGACAATTTGCAACACGTTAACTACTAGAGAGAGACAGTATTCATCTCTGTCAGAATCCATAAATCTCAAAATTGGAACTGCATCTCCTTAGTGTATCCAAGTTCGTCAAGATGATTTGCCATTGCTTTATTCATTGGCGGTGGACCACATCTCAAGATCTGCAATAGAACACACATTCAAACCTTGCTACACATGTACCTACTCGTGGCATGCAGTATACGCAATTAAGCATGTGATTACTTACTTGAATGTCTGATGCAGGTGCAGGGCAATGAGTCTGAATCATCTCCTTACTAACGAAGCCTACTCCACCTGTCCATCCTTCAGGTGGCTGCCAGAATTTGATACAATAGAGTAAGAGAAAAGGAAATATATTTCAGGGAAATAGCAAACAATTGTTAAAAAAAATCTAAAGCAAATTGTATACCTGATTAAGAACATGGTAAACTCGGAAGCGGCCTGGATAATTCTTCATTAAGCTATCAAGTTCATCCTGCAACACTCAACCTCGAAACTCTAAATATCTCTTCATTTAAGGATAAGCATAAAACATAGCGTTTTACATCATTTTGGAACAGAAACAATAAAATGTGCATCACTCAGGTCCGAATAAACCAAGACAAATGTAATCAAACAAAGTGCACAAAAGGTTCTTTTCAAATAATACCCTTATTTCATGACTTAGAAATGCATATTTCTGTGAAGACAGAACAACTGTAGAACAAGAAAACCTGGTTTTGCGTCAAAGCAGCAATGCTACTGAAGAAAGGTGAGAAAAAAGTGAGCAGAGCTTGCCTTGAGAAGAATATCCTCATAAGTAACATTCCCATAAATGAGGTATACATTTGTCTTGTCCTTTGGGTTTTCTAGTATAGCTCTGGTCACCTGCAATTGAATGATATGGCTAATATCAAAAACATTAACCTGCCATGAACTTAATGAAACATTCTCAATTACCCAATGTCATGCACAGGTCCTGCTGATCTTTAGAGAATATCTCGTCAGCAAGATCAAAATTCCCAGTTGACTACGTTAAATGCCAGGCTTGGTTCACAGTTCTTTGCGACTCTAGTTTCGAATGCTAGTCACCTAGAAAATGACAGCTCTCAGATTTTGGATGCTTTTACATAAATGAAACTATGCAAACCTGAAACATTGGAGTTATACCAGAACCTCCTGCAAGCATTCCAAATGCTCTTACTTGACCTGGTTGATACTTGAAACGTCCCTGAACACATCCAAAAATTAGGTTAAAACTTAAAAGATACCATGTATTACATGCATATGTTAAATGAAATATTACTAGGTTCCAACTTATAAAACCTTTTGAGCGTTCTAAACGATCCTAGAGACGTCATGAAACATATACACAGAAGGTCTGAAGTTAATAATTTCTGAATTTATTTCAATATTGATGAAAACTCCAAAAAGCTTTCTCAAACATGTAATTCAACAAAATGCTCAAAATTCTAAGCAGGGCTGCCCAGTTCAAAATACATGCTTGAATTTTTCTCACCCAATCAATAACAAAAAATAAAACAAAAGGCACTCCAATAGAAAATTGCAATCTGAGATATGAAATATAGAGCTTATGAAGGACTTCATGGTAAGTAGTTAAGGGGCATGAATAAGAAGCAATAAAAAAAAAATTGGTGCAGAGAAAACAGAGAATATTAAAGGCAGAGTACAAATGCATACCTTGGGACCTTTTATGAATAAGAAGCAATAAAAAAAAAATTGGTGCAGAGAAAACAGAGAATATTAAAGGCAGAGTACAAATGCATACCTTGGGACCTTTTACGGCCAAGTATTCTCCCTCCTGTAATTTGCGGAAATGGTGAGACATTCTCCCTAGTGGATACATCTGCATTGACAAAAACTCTGCATTAAACCACGCATTATTCCAAAATATGGTATATTTCTGTCAACATGCAAAATTGGCAGCAACTATCAATCAAGTCACGCGTTCACTCACCTTAATCACCAGATCAAAGTAGCCAACGTCAGAGTCCAAGGTAGTGGGAGTATAGGGTTTGAGAACTTCTTCACCTTCAGCATCCTTTCCCCTGCGTAGTCAAATTCACGACCAAAACCAGATGATAGTCAACTCCCATTTTATGATATTAAAAGACCTTACATAGTAAATTTCCAGCAAGTACTAGAGAAAACATGAATAAAAGAATATGTCTTACTGGCAACTGATATGCTGTCCAATTGGAAGCCCCAACACAGATGTCGGAGTTGGGAGTGCAAAGCGAAATTTGGCCACATTATGGCTCAATTGTGTGCGCTGAACCAATTTAAATTTCTTCCAATTCTCTGGATCCAAGCAAGCTGTACAAATAATATTCTATAATCAGCAATAATGCCAACACGTTGAAGCCCAAAGTTTGCTAGTGACTGATATAAGGAAAGTAGAAGAGAAATGATTACTTTGAATTAGTGTTATTGAGCAAATGGCAAGTGTATAATTCTAGATTTGTTCAACTTTGACTAGGTTTTAGACCTAATAAAATTAAAAGGTAAAAACATAAAAGTGTTGTTCTAATAAAGAGCTGCAAACTATTGGTTACACCTACAAAGGAACTATCTCTGTCCTTACTAAGGTATTCCATGACCAGTTCCACATGAGACCTGACCCTATAACCTCAATTTAGTTACTGGCACTTTCAAATATCATATGATAAATTTCACAAGAAAGATTAGTAGTGTGTGTGTGTAACACCGTGCAACATATATTAACTTACGCAGCAAGGTTTGCAGTTCCAACCTTGGGGGTATTCCTCATTCAGGGTGATGCATAGCATTGATGTTTTAAATATAAGTGCAGAACATATTATAAAACATGACAGTAAGCAGGGGCAACCTGAGTTCAAATACTGTGATGGGCGATGTGAGGAATGCTCACAATCTTTTTGTGCCAAAAGACTTGAAGGCTAAGTGATCCTTCAAGTATGACAGTAATGAGACTTTTGATGGATAGTGTTAAACAGGTTAGGCTGGTGATCCCTCCAATAATGGAAGGTGGAGATACAGGAAACCCTTGTAATTTGGATTGAAGGATTCGTGGTGGAGACCATTATCATACAAAACTTGATTAACTTAGTCAGCTTGTTTATTTATTTAACAGTGACACCCATTCAAACTTTGGTTTATTAATCTGCAGAAAAGGTGACTTCGTATACCAACTTCTGGATCTTAATCTGTGATCCAGAATTTCTGCTACGAATTTCACAGCGTGTTGAGATTTTAGATGTGAGAATAGATTCCCTTCAAAAAATTATCTATAGAGAAGATGAAACCGGAACTATAGAGAAGATGGAACCGGCATGCTACATAGGATAACCTGTGATGAAAATTGGCCTCCATCTTCAAATGAGCTGATGCCCGTAAAGGTATGGGGGCTTCAAGGCAGGAGGAGTCCGACTGATGGGCATTTACTGTTCACTCTCCCCTTCTTGTTGGGTCCTTTTGGGGAGGGCGATTTGGAGATTTCCTTGTGTTACTAGGACCACTATGAGTGAAATTCTAAACAACTAGACTGTAGTGATCAAAAATACTTTAACAGTCCATGTGGACCTTCCAAAGTCACAGTTAGAAGGTGGATGCCTAATAACCATGTTAGAATAGATAGGTGGAATCAATGTGCTACAAAGGATAGCCTATGATGGAAACTGATCGCCATCATTAAATGAACTGAAACCTGCTGCAAGGGTAGGGCCTGCCCTCTCACCAAGGGAGGTAGAGGCAATGTAATGGGCTTTCACTGTTTACCTCACCTCCCTCAACGTGTTGGATCTCTTGGGAAGGGTGATTTGGACAGTGCCAAGGATCACCATGACCGCTACAAGTGAACACAGAAGAGGCTACTGATCATTAAAAGATCTTCCGTGGCTACTGCGGACTTCCAATTTGGGAGATAAGCATAGATGTAAGTTTGGGCCCTGCGCTTCGCCAGTTTCAGAAAAACAAAGAAACAGAAAAAAATGACACTAGAACATCAAACGAGCTTCTGTGAAACCTGTAATGGGATGATTGGGCAACAAACTCTCTGGCTGAAGCTCGGTTCATCATATGGACTCCAAATAGTCTTTGATCTAGCTGGCATCCATAATAAATAAAATTATTTAAACGAGGCACTGCATAGAGTGCCCAAGTCCTGGTAATCATAGAGAATGATGGGTATAGTACAAAATGAGATCCAAGCAATCTATAATCACAGACAAGGTAGAGGCATTGCTTTTCTGCTGTATACATCCCCTGTGAATGTGTTGATTTTCTGATTTTTGGCATGCTCGTATGTCTAACAAGCAATCAATTTCAGCGATAACACATAAATCAGGCAGACAAATCAAAATACCCAAAGAATCACAGAGGAAGGAAAACTTACGCTTGGGCTTTCTGGTTGAAACGAAATAGATAGTGCCCACAGCAAGAGCCACAACAGCCAAGGCCACACCCAAGAGAGGAGCCTTGTCTGGCTGAAGGAGTTCTTCGACGCTCACCATCTTCCGCTCCTCTTCTGCAACTCCTTCCTTGTTTAGTGCTTCCACCCTTAGGTTGGGCCACTAAAATAATGCCACTTCTTGGACACTATCGATTATATTGCGACATGAATCAATTGGATTTTAATTCATGCGAGATCCGGAGTGGGTGGTTGAAAGGTCTCCATGCATCATCCGATGATCTCCACCCTCCCTTCCCATCTCCCTAACCAACTACCCCACCCATTCACAGATTATATTTTACATATATCTACCCACCCAACCCACTCACAGTCACAGATTCTATTTTATATATATTCTGAGAATTTTGTGGACTTGTAAGTAAAGCAGATCATTATGAAGTTACTTGGGTTCTGATTTATGCGTAAGTGTTATTATTATTTATAATTAGTTTAAAGCAAGGCTGTAAAAAATTGGTTGGGTTATTTTAGATTTTAAAAAATAAAAAAAGGATGTAAAAAATTGGTTGGGTTATTTTAGATTTTAAAAATTAAAAAAAGGATGGGAAAATAATTTTAAAAGTTAAATTTAAAGAGGTTGGAAAAAAATTGATAAATGATTAAATTTTTATATATTTTAAAAATATAATTTTTTTTGGTAACAAAAGTTAAAATAAAATGTTCAATTTATTTTATAAAGATGAAAATATTAAAAATAAAATGTTTAATTTATTTTATAATGATGAAAATATTAAAGATAAAAGAAAATTGGGTTAATATAAAACATTATCAATATATAGTGGACCTTTTGCTTCAATGGTATTTATATGGACTTGACTTTGGTCTTTTTGTTCACTATTAATTTGTTTAGGGATTTATGATTAATCGAGGTTCTCATAAGGGATGATGTTATTAGCAATTTCTTGTTTACTTATGTAATATTTATTTTCAAAATTTAGTCAACATCTTCTTACTTGGGTTTAAATTCCACTTAATTAGTTTGATTAATCATGACTTTGTTTGTTTAAGCAACATTCATTGTTCAAAATTTAGTTAATCATTTAGGTTCAAATTCCACCAGCAGATTGTTGATGAGTTAGAGTTTATTTTGGGTACTATTCTAAAAATGAGTGGATTTATTACTTGAAGGGAAAAAAACATCAATCCAAAACTCCAAAACTTGATTATCCTTTTATATCTTAATAAGATTGCAAATATCAAGAAAAACTATAAATACTAAGCTAAGAACTAACTCTCATAAGCTGTGGCTTTTGAAAAATCCATTGAAAACAATAATATGTAATTTATGCATTTTAAAGGAGATTAAACAGGAAACTTATTTCCTTGTGAAATATCCTTAAACATGGAATATTTAAATAGATAACTTTAGAGTTTAATTTTCTTTATTTTTTGAGGTTGACTTATTGGTGGTACTATTGTAAAAAAACATCATTACTTAAAAACTCCAAAACAAAATATTTATGAGGATTAGTTCTTTCTTTAAAATAAAAAAAATTAAAATCGATATAAAAAAACATATTTATTATTTTTTTTTTTTAACTATAACGGGTATGGGATTTTATTTATCTGAATTGAAAATGGGTCTTAGCCGGAGCACCCCTTCATACAATACAGTTTTCTAACTGTTGCTGCTTTTGTTTTTCAGCCTTCTCAGGGAGTTTGAGTGAATCTTTCATTGT
>CBVK0103429842.1:0-16380 GCA_900067695.1 Picea abies | reverse complement strand
GAGGGCGTAGAAGGCTCAGAGGCACGGATCTTGAACCTACATTTGTCGGCGCTGCTTTAGAGGTTAATCGGGCGCGCTGGACCAAAAGAGCGAGAAATTCGTAAGTTTAGTAGTGGCCTGGCGCTTCTTTGGTCGGAAGGAGGAGCGCTGGCTCGCTCTCGGCGCTCCTTTGAAAAAATGACGAGTTTTAAAACCTCAGCGCGGCCCTACGCTTGTTTTCCAGCGCCGGCGCTGCTTTAGCTGGTGACCGCTCACCAAACCTTCACTGGAAACCTGCTCTGAAAGTCTCCACGCTGCGGGCTAGGAAGGACGTCTCCGGACGAGTCAGAGTCTGGACTCGGCCTTGGGGCCAGACGCCGATTGGGGCTCGGCCTCAGCAGACGGCTTAGGGTTCCTGCGTTTTTTTTTTCAAAAAACATATTTATTATTAAAAAACAAATTATTTTGTATTTAATAAATACTTTTTAAATAAAAATTATAAACTTATTTTTACTTAAAATACAATAATTTAAATTATTAAATATTTAGTATAATTATATGTTTAAATTATTTCAAACTTAAAAACAAATTAATTAATCACCCTATCATCTTTGAACATGAAATTCACCTACCATTAAGTTATCTTAAAAATGGGATTAAATAGAAAGAAAAATCATTAAGTTATCTTCAAAATAGGATTAAATAGATGATGGGAAAATTTGTCACTGATATCTTCTTCGTTTTAAAAAATGGTTGGGCTATTTTAGATTTAAAAAATCAAAATTAAAAAAAAAAAATGGATAAATAATTAAATTGAATTTAAAAAAGTTGAAAAAAAGATTTTGATAAATGATTAAATTTTTTATATATTTTAAAAATATAATAAATTGTCACTTGATATCTTCTTTGTTGTAAAAAATTGCTAAGTTATTTTAGATTAAAAAAAAAAAAAAAGATTGGATAAATAATTTAAAAAATTAAATTTAAAGAGGTTGGAAAAAAATTTTTGATAAATGATTAAATTTTTTATATTTTTTAAAAATATAATGTTTTTGGTACCAAAAATCTCAAATGAAAAATTGAAAATAAAATTTTTATTCATCAATCTATAGTTGGTGTTTTGGTTCATGGTGTTTATAAGGGCTTTGGTCCTTTGTTCACGATTGTTTAGGGATCTGGGGTCCTCATAAGGGATGGTGCCACTAACTAGTTTGATTAAGTATGACCTTGTTTACTTATGCAATACTTATTGTTCAAAATTTAGTCAATACCCTCTTACTTGGGTTCAAATCTCACTTGACTAGTTTGATCAATCATGACCTTATTTACTCAAGCAATACCCATTGTCCAAAATTTAGTCAATACCCTCTCACTTGGGTTCAAATCCCACGAGCCTTAGGGTTTACCTTGGGTACCATCCTCCAAATGAAAGGAAGTGTCTTGAAGGTTTCATGTCATGGAGGTTTCCCGCATGAGATCTTTTTTTCGAAAAATCCATTGAAAAAAATAATATGTAATTTATACATTTTAAAGGAGATTAAAAATAAAACTTATTTCCTTATGAGATGTACTTTATACAACTATATTACATGTATAATGATATTTGCAATTAAAATACTAATTCATAAAATGCTAAATCAAAACAACCCAACTAAGCTCAAATTTTATGATGAAACTAAATTAGCATTGAAATCAATGTTTAAATAGATAATTTTTTTCTTAACCATGGGATATTTAAATAGATAATTTTAGAGTTTAACTTTCTTAATTATCTAGGGTGTTGACAGTTTACCCTACTTACCATTTATGGATTATGAAAAAGTATTCTGAGGATTTTATGTTTTACTTTAAAGTTTAAATTTTCTAATTTCTTTATTTTTACTTTTTATTTAAATTTTACCAATCAAATTAGTTAAAAAACCTATTGATCGTCATATTATAAAAAACATCTTACTTAAAAACTATGAAACAAAATATTTCAAAAAATTGACCCTTTCTTTAAAATTAAAAAATAAATTAATATAAAAAACATATTTATTATTAAAAAATAAATTATTTTATATTCAATAAATATTTTTAAATAAAAATTATAAACCTAATTTTATTTAAAATACAATATTTTAAATTATTAAATATTTATTTAAGTATATGTTTAAATTATTTCAAACTTAAAAACAAATTAATTAATCACTATACCATCTTCTACCATCTTTAAGTGTGAAATTCACCTACCATTAAGTTATTTATCTTCTACCATTTTTAAGTGTGAAATTTACCTACCATTAAGTTATCTTAAAAAATTATCTTAAAAATAGGATGAGAAAATTTGTCACCTAATATCCTTTTCTTCGTGATTAAAAGTTATACCTAATTCCTTTCTTAATTAAATAAATAAAGAAAATTAAATTATTTAATTTTGTAATATTAATAATTGATATATATCATCACTTTAATTTATTTTTTCAGATTTTTGAAAATTAATTTTTATTTTATATTATTTTAAAAAATCAAAAATATTTTAACTAAACAAAAATATTTAACTAAATAAATAAATATACTTTACAAATTTATGCCTTAATTATAAAAACCAAATTTAATATGATAAGGGACTGCATATCAAATTCAATGTTTATTTTTTAAGAGGCAATCCCACATCGCATTATTATTAATGTGAATCCGAGTTTTCACCTAATAGTCCACGATTTTCAACAAATTCCCGTACATACGTTAACTTTTCACATAACAAAATACTACAACAAATTCCCGTACATACGTTAACTTTTCACATAACAAAATACTACCCATGAGAAACATTGAATGAACTTCCTCCATTAACAAATGATTGCCAAACAATGATCACATTAAAAAGGGATTCTAAGGGTATGAGAATAAGATAATTCAGTGTTCAATGAACTTACTATGTGAAAAAAGGAGATTGAATATTTTATAATTTCAACAAAAAAAAATCATTTTATTATTATTAAAATAATAATAATTTCTAAATTTATTTATTTATTATTATTAAAATTTGATTAATAACTTTTATTAAAAATGTAATTTTGGATTGGTAAAATTATTATTGTAAAAATAGATTTAGCATCCTAAAATACTTCTATTATAATTAGATTATGTAATGTTAATTTTTGAGATTTGTGATTTTATTCATTCAAAATTATCTCTACATTTCAAGTCAAAAATATCACTTTCTATTCTTGTTATTTAAAACCACTGAAAAGGACCATTTCGTAGAGCATTTAGACTATTCCCATAAAAAAAATTCCAAAAAATAGAATTAAGGCATTTTAGTGGTCAATGTGAATGAAGGGGAGTGGAATGTAAAACACATAGCCATCGTGTCACTTTAAAAAGTGATGAGGTGGTGGCAAGCTAAGTCATTTTGAGTATGGACTTGTGTGCTTAATGCACCATGAAAATTGTTTTCCAAAACCTTTTAGATGAATTTGAGGATAAATCAAATCTTACCTTAGATCTTAGATTTAATATTGCTAGCGTAGTGTTAAAAGCTATGGAAATCATTGGAACTAAAATGAAAGAAATAAGCAAATGAACACACCATCAACACAAATGAACACAAGATGTGACCTGGGAAACCCAATACAAGAGAAAACCCAACAAGAAGGTGAGGTTTTTGCTCTATACTCTTTTTCTCGGTTATGAAATGCAAGTACAAAGAAAGGAGCACTCACTATGGAGTTACCATGGACATAGTTTCCTAAATGGCTACTACATAATCTTGTACCTCATCCATTATGCTTTAATATCCCACTCCTATATGCTTTGCTCAACTATGGAACAATAACAATACCGAAATAATGGAACTATTTCTCTTCCTAGTGGCCCAATATTTAACAGAGTCTAATAGTCATCTAGGTTTAGGGTTAGGGTTTTTGCATGGCTCGACCCTTAATTAGTGTTAGGGTTTTGGACCCTCTAGAATATTCTTGAAAGTCCAACATGACTAGCCCCGCATGTGTGAGTAATGGGGGTTGGTGTGGCATCCACTCAATACCATGGTGGTCAATAGGGTAGGTCAACTTGTAGGAGGCATAACTTCCACATAAAAACTCTGGTTGAGGTGATTTTGCACCATTGGAAGGCTTTCAGTGTGTAGAACAACATCAAGGGGTTGGGAGCTAAACTCACAAAATTTTGACCCCGAAAGTGTCATTTAACGCCTCAAACCAAATTTGGAATTTTCTAGACCCCAAATCAACAAACTGGGACCCTTAATTAGTGTTAGGGTTTTGGACCCTCTAGAATATTCTTGAAAGTCCAACATGACTAGCCCCGCATGTGTGAGTAATGGGGGTTGGTGTGGCATCCACTCAATACCATGGTGGTCAATAGGGTAGGTCAACTTGTAGGAGGCATAACTTCCACATAAAAACTCTGGTTGAGGTGATTTTGCACCATTGGAAGGCTTTCAGTGTGTAGAACAACATCAAGGGGTTGGGAGCTAAACTCACAAAATTTTGACCCCGAAAGTGTCATTTAACGCCTCAAACCAAATTTGGAATTTTCTAGACCCCAAATCAACAAACTGGGACCTGCTCCTAAAATGGGCCCTACGAGCCAATTCTTCTAATTTTTCCACCCTAAAAGTACCAAGATAGATGATGAATTATATAATGATCCATTTGGATCATACATTCCTGTTTATGGAGGATTTTGGTGCCCAATAGATTTCACTAAATGAGGTGAGGAAATTTTTCCTCTACCTTCTCCCTATAGTACCATTTGGCCTTGCCTGTAAGTTTTCCTTTCAACCCTATATGCCAAAGTTTGTCTTACCCCTATTTGGTAGTTATTGACTTCTTTTGCAAAATTGTATCTTCTACCAATTATGTCTAAGCTATTGGAACTAAGTCCTCTTTGGTAGGTAAGACCTACTCCTTAGTTTCCTAATCCAACATGGAAGGCTTATAGAATTTCAGATTTTCCACATTCACTACGAAGTAAATGCACATATAGGGGGTAGATTGATTCTATAGGCATGTTCACCCACAATTTCCAATACTTCAAAAGGATCATACAAAAAAGCCTTAAACTTCTTACTAGGATTATGTAGCCTTTCTTTGTTCAGATGCAACCAAACTCTCAATCTCCCACCTTAAATGTTTTCTCAATTATGTGTTGTTCATGTCGGGCCTTGTACTTTTCCCGCAACTTCTTCAATATCTCATGTACTTGCAAATGAATCTATCTAATCTTTGCAACAAAATTTTCTACTTTCAATGCATCTCCTGTGATGTCTTCTGTCACTCCACCTTGTTGTCCATATACAACATCCAAGGGAGACGGTGGTAAATACCCAAAATGAGTTTCAAACGGGTAATTATTGGTAGAAGTGTGGATTACTTTGTTATAAGAGTGTTGAATATAAATCAAATTTTCATCCCAAGTCTTTCGATGCTTCTGATTGTAAAAACCTCTCAAAAGTTGAGCCTTTGTCTTGTCGATTATTTTTGTCTTCTTGTCTATCTATGGATGGAAAACTATAGATCTCTTCAACTTGGTGTCCATCTTCTCCCAAATTGTAGTCCAAAAGGCATTGATAAATTTGGTATCCCTATCTAAGATTATGCTCCTTGGTATCACAAAGTGCACCTAGACCTTTTTAAAGAACATGTTTGTTGCTTCTTGTCCTTTGATGGTCTTTTTACAAGGCACAAGAATGCACATCTTGCAGAACCTATCAACTACCACAATTAGATGGTCATGTTCATTCCTGGATGTTGGAAAACCACCCACAAAATCCATGGAGATGTTATCACGGGGTTTAGTGGGTATAGGTAAGGGGTGGCATAGCCCTTGCTTTTTGTTACTATGCTTGTTGGTACAACAAAGTATGAATCCTCTAATAAATCGAGCTACATCTTCTTTCATTCTAGGCCAATATGCATACCTTTGTAAGTTGGAAATTGTCTTCCCAACACCATAATGTCCACCCATCACATACCCCAAATAGGACATTATGGTGTTGGGAAAAATAGGACATGAACATAGGCCAATACACATACCTTTGTAAGTTGGCAATCGTCTTCCCTCCATCCATCACAAACCCCAAATACACCAATTACTATTGAGCAAAATCACATTTATTAAGGTTATCCAGTAGTTTATTCCTTTTCAAGGTCTCTAACACTTGCATGAGATGTGAGATATTCCCTTCCTAGGTAGAGATATAAACCAATATATCATCTAAGTACACTATCACAAATGAATATTTAAAGGGATGTGATACATCATTCAGCAAACACATAAATGTAATTTTTGCATTACATAAACCAAAAGGAATTACTAGTCATTCATATAGACCTTACCTTGTCTTGAAGGTGTTATTCCATGTGTTTTCTTCTTTAACTCGTACCTAGTGATATCTTGATTTAAGATCCAACTTGGTGAAGTACTTGGCATGCTGCAACTACTCTAACAAATCATTGATATTGGGTAGAGAGTATTGATTCTTGAGGGTGATCTTGTTCAAATATCTATAGTCGATACACATTCACCAAGTCCCATCCTTATTGGGTGTCATCCCCATATTATTATTATTATTATTAAATATAAATAATAATAATAATAATATCAGGAATATAACAATTTTCTTAAAATGGTCATAATAAATAATTATTGAAATAAATAATAATAAAGAATGATATAATAAGTATTTATTATGAATATTAGATTAATTAAACAAAATGGTAAAATAAGTAACCATAATTAATGGAGAAATACTAAAGTATAATAAATAATTAAATAATGGACCCTAGGGATTGTGTTATTTACCATGGATGGACTCTATGTAAAGTGGGGAAAGGATGAGAAAAGGACATCTCTCTCTCTCTTTGGCACATTTCTCTTTTGGTTGAGTTATAGAGAAGGCAAGGGTAAGGAATCACTAGCATGGTAGTAGATTGAGGGCTCAGGGGTGACTTGCTACTGAAGATTAAAGTAGCAAGGTCTATGGTTGGGTGGAGATTCGTCCCCCATTTTGTTGTTGTGTATTTCCAGATCAGATCAAGGTATGGCTACATTCCTCAAGTCACCTGGTTACAGGTAAGATGGGTTCTTCACCACATGTAAGTTCCTTACCTCAATGCTCCTCTCAATAATAATTTCAATGAAGAATCAATGGTTATTTGGATTATTTTATGATAATTATGCATTTCCCTGGTAGATCCAGCTATTACAGGGGTAAGTTTGTGCTTGTATTTTCCTTTAGTAAATTGGGCCATTACATTAGGTACTATGATGATAGGTGACCCACAAGGTGAGATGCTTGGTTGAATTACTCCCTTCTCTAGTAGTTGTTGCAACTGTTTCTTCACTTCATCTGCTTCCAAGACAAATTGTCTATATAACCCAATTTTTGGCAATGAGGAGTTAGGCAACAACTGTTATCTCATGCTCCAATTCCCTCTTAGGTGTAACCCTTTAGGATCCTAAACCACTGCTTTGTATGCCTACAAAAACTACTCCAATTAATGTTTCTACTCTTTAGTACATCCTTTGAGAGATGCCTTTACTTTTACTGATCCATCACCTGGTTGATTCTCTCTTATTAAAAGTAATACAAACTTCCTACTAGAATTGATCAATTTCGTGGCTTGGTTAGCACTTACCAGAGAGATATTGGATTTACTTTGGTGTGCATTGATGATGAAAGACTTTTGATCCTTGATTAGGTGGTATTGATTTTCTCTCCTCGTGAAAATTGCATCCCTTGTATACATGTAGGGGCTTTCAAACACTACACCACACACATTAAGTGGTACTACATCTACCTCCACTTCATCAATACAGTCTGCACATATAGCACATTTGATCTAACACTATTTAGTGACCTTAAGTTATGCATCCTTATCTACCCATCCCAATGGATATGGGTTAGTATGATCATGAACTTCCAATCCAAGCTTGTTGACCATATCTTCTACTATGAGGTTGGCCTGTGAGACAAAATAGAATAGAGCATCTACATTTATCTTCTTGACCTAGATATTAATATGGAAGAGTTTATTCATCTCCTTCTCTTCCTTGTGATGAAGGCTATTAAGGTTCACCTCCTTCTACACTATAGTTAAAACAACATTTTCATCTACATTTGAGTTGCTTTCTAACTAGTCATGTGAATCCATGGCTAGCATGTTCTTCTTCTTGGCATCCTTCTTACAATTCTTTGGATTCATCTCTAGATGTAGCTTCCAACACTTATCTCCAGTGTGACCATCGATATTACATTGGTTAAAGTGGTTGTTTGGATCCTTGCACCGATATGCAATGTTTGTTTTTTGCTTCTCCTTTCCTTTCCACTTCTTCTCCTCCTCCTTGGAAGCATATTGGTGGTCTTTCTATTTGGAACCACTTGGTTGTCCTTTCTTATTGCCTATATTCTCTAGGTATTTTTCTTGCACAGAGGGCTCATCAATTGTCCTAGGTTTAAAGAGAATCACTTGCTTCTGTAAATGATTGTGTAGACCCCTTAAATACTTGAGGAATATAATTAGGTTCTTGGGAGATATACCCAACATAATCACCATTTTTTTTAACTTGGTGGTGTACTCTTATACACTTTTCCCTTGCCTTTTCCTGAAGTGATGCCAACAAATCCATTGGTCTTCTACATACCCAATAGGGTAGAACTAGGACTTGATGAGGGTTTTAAATGTCTCCCACTTAGTTAAAGGGTGATCACCCGCCAACCTAAGTGTCCATGTGTGGCTTTCTCACCATGTTAGTGCACGACCCTCTAATTTCAATTGGGAAAATGAAATTTTTTCTCTTCTCCTATGTTATGGACACTAAAATGAGCTTCTAATTGTTGCAACCAATTATTCAACTTAACAACATCACTCTCACCTTCACAGGGCTTGATGTCAACTTTTTCTTCCATTTTAAACAAATATTGTGAAGAAGTGATGACACTGGAACTTGGTTTATTTTTCTCTAGCTCTTTTGGCTCCTTTTATGGGTCTACATTATCTCACAATTTTTCATCCAAACCAACTTCTGAGTTAGAGCCACTAACCTCTCCAAAAGGTCCAAACTTGTTCTCTAGAATTGCCATGAGGAGGGCCATGTTGTGAGAGATATCAATGTCTTGTTCTTTCATCTTCGGAAATCTCTCATCTGCCTCATCTAGAGGGTTGTTTGATTGGACTCATCCGTCATGGCTAGGATTTTGACACTTTCTTCTTAAGCCAATTCTTGGATCTTGCAACTTCCCGCAAAACCCCAAAGAAAATTGCTCGAATACTAATATTATATGTAACATGTCATGGATATTCCACTGCAATAATTCGTCACAATAGATCTTACAATAGTTTGAAATATTTTATTATGTTGTTTATTGCCTTAAATCTTAGATTTAATATTACTAGCATAATGCTCAAAATTATGGAAATAATTGAAACGAAAATGAAACAAACAAACAAATGAACACACCATCCACACAAATGAACAAAAGATGTAACATGAAAAAAACCAATATGGGAGAAAACCTAGCAAGAATATGAGGCCCATGATTTTCTCTCTTTTTCTCAATTATAAAATGCAAATACAAATAAAGGGGCACTCACTATAGAGTTTTCATGGATGTTATAGCCTAAATGGTTGTAATAAAATATTTAACCTCCTCTGTTATGCTTCAATATCCCACTCCTAGATTCTCTTCTCAACTATGAAAAAATGACAATACCAAAAGAATGGAACCACTTCTCTTCCTAACAACCTAATATTTAACATGGCTTGATAGCCATCTAGGTTTAGGGTTAATTTTTGTGCATGCATCGACCCTCAATTAGTGTTAGGGTTTTGGACCCTCTCTTCTCAACTATGAAAAAATGACAATACCAAAAGAATGGAACCACTTCTCTTCCTAACAACCTAATATTTAACATGGCTTGATAGCCATCTAGGTTTAGGGTTAATTTTTGTGCATGCATCGACCCTCAATTAGTGTTAGGGTTTTGGACCCTCTAGAATATTCTTTAAAGTACACATATGACTATCCCCACATGTTTGAGTAATGAGGGCTGATGTGGCATATACTCATTACTATGGTGGTCAACAAGGTAGGTCAACTTGTGGGAGGCATAACTTCAATATACAAACTCCAGTTGAGTTGATTTTTGCATCATTGGAAATATTTCAATGTGTAGAATAACATCTAGGGACTGTGAGCTAATGTTGCAAATCTTAGATCCCAAAAAATGTCATTTGATTCCTCAAACCATCTTTGGAAGTTTCTAAACCCTAAATCACCAAACTAGGACCTATCCTTGAAATGGGCCCTACAAGCTAATTCTTCCAATTTTTCTACCCAGTAATTACCAAGATAGATGAAAAATTATATAATCATCCATTTTGGATAAAAAAATAAACAACAAAGGAAATAACATGTATACTATGAGTGAACTAGAAAGGGTGCCAACAAGTTTCTTGTACACAATAACATCAACTTTATGAGAATCATGTTCATAAGTTGTCTTAACTCCCAACTGAAATGGACTAGAGAAAAACTTACATTCTTCCATTTTAAATCTCTTCAAGAGATCCAAAGCATACTTTAGCTAAGAAATAAAGATGCCATCATTGTTGGAAAGACATTTTGGATGAGAATAACTAAGTTTTGGGAACTGCGCCATAGCAGAGGAAGGACCAGAGCATGTGGAAAGGGTGCACAGTTTAGCGCTAAAGCAGTGAAAAGAAACAATTCAACGCTAAAGCAGGAAAAACAATTATAATCTGTTAGGTTTTTTGGGATAAGTTGTTACTAGCGTTTTTATCCCTAATTCTATGTATAAATATGTAAAGGGTTGGGGAACATGAGGTTGGATGCTAGAGAGACATTAGGATGAGTAAGAAAGTAGGTTATTCATGATTGGAGGAAAGAGTTATGCAGAGACGGGATTGCACTATAGAGCAGATAGGAAGGTTTGGGGTTTACAATATGTTGTATCTTTTGTAAGGTGGTGCACAGGCCTGAGATGATTATTACACGAATATTAATATAAGAAGCCAGTCGTTGTGGACGTAGCCCAAAGATTGAGTGAACCATGTTAAAATCTTATGTTTATTGTGTCTGTTGATGTGATTATTTGTGCATGTTATGTTTATGCATGATTAGTATAGATATGTTAACATATGATTGATGTGTGACAATAATGAATGATTTAGTGGCCTGGTTACGTCGCGACCTATATTATATTGTTTCTGCACACTAGGGTTTAGGGTACTGAATGAATCTTGGATGGGTTAATGTTTCACAATTGTTCTAGTAAAGGTAATGTATGTTAGCGAATGGAAGCCACACATAGGGTTTGTTAACTAGAAAAGAGATGTTAAATAAGGATAATGCACATAGGGTGAATAAGTATTGGTAGTTATGTTGATGTTTTCACATCCCCTCATCCTTGTAGAAACTTGGTTCTTGTAGCCCTAGTAGATACCTCGGGTGAGACTTCACTTGCATGCAGGTGATGTTGAAATGGTTGGTGTCTAAGGGTTTTGTTGGTTGAATAACTTGAACCTAGGGTCTTATAACTATGCGCCAACAATAATCCAATTGCATAACTTGTATGTCAAGAAAGAAATGCAATAGACCTAAGTTAGACATTTGAAATATATCTGTCAATCTCACCTTTAGTCCATAAATTGAATCACTTTTATTCCTAGTGATAATCAAATCATCCCCATAAAGAAAAATATATACTTTTACAACATTCACATGTAACACATAAATACTATGATCTAATTCACAATGCTTAAAATCAAGTTGAAGAAAGAAGTTATTAATCTTGTCATACCATACCCTAGGTGCATGTTTCAAGCATGCAATATTTTCTTCAATCTACCCACAATATTTCCATCACGTACAAAGCCATTATGTTGTCCCCGTGTAAGAAGGCACTCTTCACATTCATCTGATGTATCTCCTAACTAAAACTAGCATCAAGAGAAAGAACAAATTAGACATAATTCATTTTGGCTACATGAGCAAAAGTCTCCCTCTAGTCAATGCCTTCATGTTGAGAAAAACCCTTTGCAACCAAGAAAGTGTTATGTTTCTTAACAATGTCATCAAATGTAAACGTATTCATATATAACCATTTGCAATTCACCACATTATTTCCTTGTGGACAAGGAACCAATTCCCAGGTCTTATTCTTTAGCAAGGAATTGTATCCTTCATTCTTAACAATCTCCCATTTAATTTTTTCATGTACATATACACATGCTTCAGGATAACATGTCTCTAATACATGTTCCATGAGTGAAATGTTAACTTGTTTTCTTTGTCTATTACTCTTTCTTGAATTGGCCACATGACTAGCCACATGACCTACATCCATGCTAATAGCCTCAATCATCTTTGTTACCCACTTGTGATAACAAATATCCCTAATAGAAGTTGTCCCTACAACACATTCACCATGATCATATTCAATGATGTTATTAGTCAATTCATAATCATCAATTCAACTGGTAGTCAATTTAGCAGTAGAAATCCAATTAGAATTTGGTTCAAATACCCTACTTGATTCAAAAATCGAGCTATTCATCTCAAAGTTTAGACCAAGAAATTCAAAAATATTCAATAATTGGGTTGAATCATGATTTGAGACACCAAAATAATATGTCAATAGAGCAAAACTAAAATTCGTCTCATCAAAGATAACATCTCACTGACTAGTCACTTCTTGTTTAGTCATATCATATAGTCGATAGGATTTAGACTCTTCAATGTTATTGACCATGATGCAACATTGACTCTTGGTGTCCAACTCTTTCCATTTCTCATATAGAACATGAGCCCGGGCTATTCATACAAAGGTTTTGAGACATCCATTTCTCCTCAACATCACTAGTCTTCTTCCAACAAGTCTTCTCAAAATGTCCCAATTTTCTACAATAAGAACAAGTCTTCTTATTCTTGACCTTCTTTGTTGATTGCTAATTGTCACCTTCATGTTTTCTTCTCTTGATATAATATTCATGATCCTTATCATGGTCTTAGATACCATGGCTTCTTTCCTGATTCCCATCTCGACCTCTCTCTTTCATTATGTTGTTTGTTTCCCTTAATGAAATGAGCCTATTTCTTATTGCTAACATTTCCTTCATTGAAACAATTTTCTCATGCCCTAATCAACAAAGAGAAAAATAAGTCAAAGGTATATTCCTTACCATCTTCTTTCCTTGAAGCCTAATTTTCTTGGAATGTGGAACATAAAGTATCATACTATGTTTTCATATTCATCAAAAATTAATTATATTAGCTATCCTTCCTTCTTCAAGAAGTCTTTTCCACATTCTCCTAGGGTTCAACCATGGCTCCTTTACATGAGCCAATTGATAATTCTCAATTATATCGAAAGATAGGGGTTCAAGAGAGATCAACTCTTTCTCAAGTTGCATGGTCTGAATTTCATCAACCTCATCGAATATCTTCTTCAACTTCTTCCATACTTCAATTGGGTTCTTCATTCCACTGGTATGAACTCGAATCTCCCTTGGGATGTATATCATCATAAAAGCTACAATTTCATCCTTCTTCCCATTAATCATGAACTTATCGTGTTCATATTTAGGATCAAGAGCTACAATATTTGTGAACTACCACAATGCTTTTCTCTTCAACAAAGTCTCCATGATTTATGTCCATATGTCATACTTGTTCTTGTTTAGCACCAAAAGCACATGCTTTGAACCCATATTACTCCCACAAAACCTTGATCCAAAACCTTGTTGTTCCAAATACAAGTTGATTCCTTCTAAAAAATTAACTTCTTAGAAGCACAAATACATCCATAGTTGATTTAAGATAAGATAATAAAGAGGAGAATCTCTATCTCTTCTCACTTGCACTTTCGATTCTATAATTTCCTCTCAAAGGGAGCATGCACATAGAGTCATTCTTAGTGCATGCCAATTACCACTATATTGGGAATTAGAGACTTCTAGGTTGAAGTCGAACCAAAGGCAAACCATATAGTCTTCACATAATGCAACAACCTCCAAAATACCTTGCAACAATAGACCAAAGCTAGGAACTACAAAACCCAAGCTTTGAAACCATGTTAGAACTCACAAGTGTATTGCAAAAGTAGATAAAAGATCCAAGATAGAGAAATGGTGTTTAGAAATATTGTTATGATAGAACACAACACAAGAACATTATTCACATAATTTCTCATGATAATAGATTTATCCATAGACCATATATTTATACACTTGAATGCATAATCAATCTCCTTAAAACATGGTTTATATGGTCAACTTTGATCACCCAAGTTGTCCTTAAAGAAAATAGACCACCTACATTTCCTGGCCCTTTCTATGCCTAGTTAGTTACAGTCAACCTGGTTGGGACCACTCAATGGATACTACTTGACAATTTGACTTCTCAATTGATCCATCAACTATGATAGTGCACAATTTGGGTTTAATACCAAATTCAAACACCTTCTAAGTAACAAATATGGATCAATGAAAACCTAGGATCTTGACATGGAATTGTCAAGGATTCCCTTGGAGGAAGGGTCCTAAGCTAATATGGATCCAAATTCAATTGATCTTATATTTCTTGTTGAAACATGGGAACATGAAGAATCTTAAACCCCTAACTTACATGGACATACCATTTTCTCAATTTGGAACAAAAAGTTGATGTATAAGGGGATACAAGGTATTGTTGCTACATCAGTAAGGATCTTAAATTGAAGATTGAAGTGTAAAAGAGTGATCCCTATAACCAATATATATAGTTTAATATCACTTTTGACTATAAGGATACAATTTTCCTCAATGTTTGTTACTTTCACCTTTTAAATCTACCTTCTACAACTTACCATAATCTCACAATTGACTACCCTTTTATTAACTTAGAAAATGATATTTCTACCCTAAAACTAAAGGGGATATTTTTCATCTTGGAAATTTTATTGTTAGAATTGGTAGGGCTCAATCCAATATTCTAACTCATAATTCTAATTGATAGAAGAGGGTGCTAACCTAACCCTTAAATATAAAAGAAGTGTTGACGATATTGAAATGAACTCATATGGTGTTGAACTTCTTAAGATGACCTCTTACCATGACCTAATAATTTTTAACATGTTGAATAGTTATCCTAACTCATACCTTATGACTTACTTTCACAAAAAGGGTAAGAGTGTCGTGGATTATGTCATATCCTTTATTCCTTTGTAAATGAAATTGCTAATATTGAAATAAATGAAGATAACAAGTCAAACTATTATCATCACCCCATCGTGGTAACTTTAAATATAGATATGATCCTTGAAGAAAATACTATGCACAATATGGGAGATTGAGTTCTCTTTGACAATAGAAAAGATTTTCATTTTCTCAAGGATTTATAGGTATGCTCATTCGAATATGATATGAAAAATATTGATTTCAAGAATATATATATAAATTTCACTTCAAGTCTTTCTTTGTGCTTAGAAAAGTATTATTGAAAATTTTGTATGAAAGGAAAGCAACATCTTTCAAACCCCTAGTATGACCTAAAATGTAAAAAAACAAGAAGATATATTATAAGCACCTCTAATAGAGCCAGTAAGATTAAATATTATACTTAATAAATAAATAAAAATGTCTGCATTTGACCAAAAATCAAAAGAGACTTATAGACTTATATAAAAGATAACCTAAACAATTTTTAACCAACATCATCCATAGAAAAGTTGAAGAACCGTGTAATATTAACATAAATCACTAGAACTTCTACCTTAACAAAATTATGTTTCCCCTAAAGTCTCTAAAGACATCCAATCCACTCATCACTAACTTGAGGTTTTATCAACTAAGGATATAAAATTTGGCATTAAGCACCTCACTAATGGAAAAGCTAAAAACATTGAAGGATATCGAGTCGAGATCTTAAAATTTGGGAGTATAATCTTGGTGCTTTTTGGGACAGGATTTTGGGACCAGTTTTGGGAGTTGCGCAACACGCACAAAAGAAGGAAAGATAGTTGGAGCACTTTCAGGACCAACGCGTGTGAAAAGGAAGGAAGACCGTTGAAGTTGTTAGGCATTTTGGGTCATTGACAAGGGCTAAGCCCTATTGTAATTGTATACATATGTAAGGGTTTTGGGATAGAGAGGAGGGTGAAGTGGGAGAGCTAAGTATGTAATGTAAGGTAAGAGCGGAAGTATGCAATGTATGTGAGTATGTAAGAGTGAAGAGTGACAAAGACAGGTAGAGGGATAGGAGAACAACAAGGGCATGATGTATGAGCGCAATGCGCATATTTTGTAAGGAATGATTCTAAATAATATAAGAAGAAGGCGATTGTTGTGGATGTATCCCATCTTGGGTGAACCATGTTAAATATGGTGTCTATG
>CBVK0103429776.1:0-12160 GCA_900067695.1 Picea abies | reverse complement strand
CCTTTATTACATCTGAATATATTGATCTACCTATGTGCGGGTTAGGACCTTAACAATTAGAAGCTTCTAGGAAACTAAAAAATGAAAATCCAATAGTTTACGGTGATGCAGAACTTATTGTAAAAAAAAAAAAATAACAATGTCAAGCTAAACATCCAAGGCTAAGGTCATACAAAAAATTGTGCCTGGATCTGATTGAAATATTATTTTCATCATTTAATATTCATCACATTCCCAAAGTGGAAAATCAACAGGAAGACTCCTTGGCCAAAGTGATTGCAATGTTTATGTCGCCTACAGTCCTAAAAATGAAGTATCATACATAACTAAGACACATACCTTCAATTCCAAATAATGTGAAACACTGGAAAGTCTTTGAAGATGACAAGTAGATTAAACAGTTTCTAGAAATGGTTGATGAATTCTCTAAGACTCATATAGATCAAGAAAACCAGAACGATCCTATCTGGATCATGCAGAAAGGTGATGACCCTGAAATTTTCCAATATAAGATCGCAAATCACCAAATGCTTGTACTTAAGAACAATCAGATGCCTAGAGGTATGATACCCTTAGAGATATTGTTTGACCAAGATGATATACCCTTAAAATATACCCTACGACCTCAGCTCGAGGAGGTAGAAGACTGCGATATAGAAACTAAAGAAGATCCTAATATAGTCAAGTTATCTAAATACCTTCCATCCCAGGTGAAGATTAAATATGTCGAATTTCTTAAACAATATAAGGACATCTTTGCATGGTCCTATGATGATTTAAAAACTTATGATACCTATGTAATTGAACATAAGATTCCTTTGAAGCATGGTATCAAACTTTTTATATAGAAGCTAATATAGATCAATCCTATCCTCTTTCCATTAAAGAAAGAGAAGTCAAGAAACTTCTCGACATAAATATTATCATCCCACTTAGGTATTCTCAATGGGTAGAAAATTTGGTACCTGTCAAAAAGAAAAGTGGAGAAATAAGGCTTTGTGTAGATTTCAGAAATTTAAAAAGGTCATCTCTAAAAGACAACTACCCACTACCAAAAATGGATCATGTCCTGAAAACATTAGTTGGCACTAACAGAATGTCTATTATTGATGGTTTTTCCGGATACAACCAAATTGTTGTCCACAAATATGATAAAGAAAAAATTGCATTCACCACTCCCTTGGGAACTTTCATGTATGATAAAATTCCATTCGGTTTGATGAATGCAGGTGCCACTTTCCAAAGAGTGATGGATATAGCTTTCATTGGTGAGAGAGATAAATTTTTTGTTATTTACTTAGATGATCTAACAGTGTTCTCGAATTCAAATGAAAAACATTTGGTTCATCTCAAATAAACCTTTGAAAAACGCAGAAAATTTGGTTTGTCTCTAAACCCTAAGAAGTCTCATTTTTCTATGCAATAAGGTAAGCTTCTGGGTCATATAGTTTCAAAAGATGGAATCAAAGTTGACCCCAAATGAATTGAGGCTATTGACACAATAAACATTCCTAGAAATAAAAAAGAAATCCAATCTTTTTTAGGGAAGATAAATTTTTTGAGAAGGTTTATCCCTAACATTGCTGAAATTGTCAAATTAATCATAGATATGCTGAAGAAAGGTAGTGAGATCAAATGGACTACTGAAGCTAAATCATCATTTGAGTGAGTTAAGAAATCTATAAGAGAAGCTCCAACATTATCTAGTCCTAAATATACTAAAGAATTCCTGATATTTTCTTTCACATCGGAACATACTATCATAGTTGTACTCCTGCAAAAGAACGAAGAAGGTTTCAAGTAGACAATAGCCTTTTTCAGTAAAAGTCTCCAAGACGTCGAATTAAGATATGATATACTGGAAAAACAAGCTTACATGATGGTGAAAGATCTCAAATATTTCAATACATATGTACTGCATTCCAGGATAATTGCTTATGTGCCAACAAGATCTGTCAAATATATCTTGATACAACCGAAAAATGATGGTAGGAGAGGTCTGTGGTTAGCCAAAATTCAAGAGTTCAATCTAGAAGTAAAACTAACCAAGCTAGTTAAAGGTCAGGGTTTGGAGAAATTGTTAGCAGAGTCAAATTTCAGAGAACTTGGGATAAATCATCTTGAATCACACGGATATATTCCAGACATAGGAGAACTTGATGATCAAACTTCTACAGTCCAGATCAAGGATAAATTTTCTTCCTCTGATTTCTATCGTGATATCTTTTCATATCTCCTCACCCGTCAATGCTCGAGTGACATGACTCCATCCAAAGAAAGAAGGTTGAAGCTACATGCAGTTAAATATTGTATTATTTAAAGTCAATTGTACTGGAAATATCCTCCATGTTTCTTTCTACGTTTTTTAACAGAACCTAAAATAGAGAATATCATAAATGAATTTCAGAAAGGAGTGTGTGGAGGAAATCATTCCTGGAGGGTCACAACCTACAATATCCTAATATAAGGATATTATTGGCCAAAGTTATTTACTGATGTGAATGCTAAGGTTAGAGTCCACAACCCTTTCCAACTGTTCTCTGGTAAGAAAAAACTCCCTACACCACCTTTAGTCCTAGTCAAAACAGAGGCTCCATTTCAACAATCGGGTCTAGACTTCATCGGAGAAATCCACCTGTTAGTGCCACCATTTTTCTTTCAATTAGAGTTGGTTTTCAGTCAAGTTATAGCCCATGTGTCAAAACATGTGAAGTCAAGTACATAGCAATGAAAGGGTCGAAGTCAGCAAGTGGCTAGTTGGCCCTTGGAAACGAGAAGGGATTTCAGAGTCGAGACCTGCATAAATGGTATAGGTATATTGTTCCTAGAGATTTGGGCCCTCTTAAAAGGTAGTCTCTACGTTCCCCAGGTCGATTCAAGTAGTTAATGGAAGTTGCGTCGGCAAGTGCAGAAACTATTGTCAGCTCATCATGAGGGTCGAGGGAATGAAAAATCACGTTGTTCGTATGATGTACGCCTTGCAGCCCTTATTGCCTGTACCTTACACATGGGGATTTTCCATGGAAAATATGCAATTTGATTCGAAACATCCAGTTTCCATGAATTCCTTGTTATTTGGCACGATTCCTCCTTCTACCCAATCTATTATAAATTTCATATGAATGATACCCATTTTATTCGTGAAACCAGGTCCACATATTGTTTGCATTTTTTCTTGTAAGCTCAGGTTGATCAAATATTTCTCCTTATGCATTTGTTGGATCCATCGTGCACATGATAATTACTGGTTGTGCCATGGAAAACTCCCAAAACATATGAAAGGGTGTGTGAAGTAGCATAACTTCCAAGAAACAACCCCAAAAGGATTGGGATTCGTTCTCATTTTCAATAGGAATCCCCGAAGACCCAAAGGGAGTTTTCCTTTTACCTGCAGAAACGATGATGTCACACTGTACGGAACCTGGAACGGAGGGACCTGGGTAGGAAGGAAGGAAATTAGGATCCATATCTCCCCAACATCAAATACCTTGGATGATGGGAAATCCAAGGAAGAACAAAGAAGTTGGGTAAACCTGAGTCCAAGATAAGTCGTGCGCTGGATCATTCACTGAAAAATTACTTATGTGCGTTGTCGGGCTGGAGGTTGTGGAAGGCACAAGCTGAGAAACTAGGAGAAAAATGAAGATGATGGATGTCACAGGTACAAATGATAATGATCCATCTCAATAGTTGAAGTAGGTGAAACTAGATATCGCCAAACTTTACTAGGAAAATAGGGAGTTGAGACAACAACTAGCGACAAAGACCCTGGAAATGTCATCAACGCAAGGCCATGAAGGGAATGTGGCATGGATAAAAATACAACTCAAAGAAGAAAAGGAAACCATTGTACAGCTGCATGAAGCATAGAGGCTTTCATAAGAAAGGCATGCGAGGCATTCTAGAGAATGTGAAGTGGCCTGCGCAACTCTCGCCATCGAACAAAAGAAACAATATTAGTTGAGTTTGTTCATGTTTCCACAAAAAGAAGAAAAATCTTGATAGTTTTGAAATACATGTCGCCATAAACCTTTTTTCACTTTTATAACGGCCATGGTAGTCAATAACCACTTTCCGTGCACATTTTCCCTAGCAAATGAGCTCATGGAAAAAATCAAAGCCATTACGTCAAATAGTGAGACTCCAACAAACACTTGTTCGTTCAGACATCTGATCGAAGGAACACATTGACAAATCACTCCCTCATGATGAGACCTGATCGATGACTGGATCCCCATGAAGGATTACAAACAATCATGATGTAGCTAGATGTATTTGTTTTCTATTTTTGGAAAAATGTCATGTGAAGAGTCTATTAATGCAAAACAATCAATTTCCTAGTTTTTAGAGATACCAGTTAGAAGAGAAGGGTATCCCAGGGAGAATGACTAACGTTGAAGTTTGACCCCTAAGGGTAACATAGGGACAAACACCTACACTATCTGAAATATTTACCCTAGCAACTCCAACCAAAAATACTAGTAACATCAAGTAGCACAGTTCAGGAACCCTGGCTCTGAAGATGATCTATACTAGAGAAAATCCTGACCCTTTCTAGGGAGCTGAGGAAATGGTTCAAATCCCTTCCACCTGCAAGCATTCGATGCTTCACCACATTTGAGACATCTTTCATTAATAAATGGGGAGACAAGAAGAACCCTCTTCAAATTTTCACGTAGTACAATAATAGGAAGAGGGCATCAGAGGAGATGGTGCAAGAATTCTCATCCCGTTTCATGAAGGTGTATAACTCGATTCCTATAGAAATCAAGCTACCCCCTGGGCCTATGAAATTGCGGTACACGAACTCTTTAGACAACAATTTCTCCTTGTTGTTGAGATAAATAAGATCAACAAATATAGACACAATAATGAGAAACATTATCGATGTCAAAGTCAGTATGATCATGTTGGGGAAGATCAAATAGAGATTCAACAAAGGCGATAAGAAGCCCCAAGGATATGCACATCCATGGAAATCTCAGTCTTCAGATGATAAGTTTGAATTGATGATGAAGATGATGGAGAAGCTGATGGAGAGAATGTCCATGGGAAACCATCATTCTTCCTGAGAATAGAATGACCCCAAACACAGAAATCAGAACCTTGGGAGGAGTCAAGTTTCTCAAATTATAAAGAGGGAACAAATGGAGTAGGGAGATCAAGGTGATGAGAAGATGAGGCCTCCATTCGAAGACCAGATGCATAGTTCTGATGACAAGAACCCGCATGTATTTTTAACCAAGGGCGAGCATGATCAGTGCATGAGAAAAAATGATGATTTTATGATGGAGACAGATGATGCATGGATTGGGGAAACTGATGATGCACTTTCCTGGGAAACGGAAGAGTGCAGAAAGGGTTATCAGAATGCCATCATGCAATTTCATAAGAAATATATCCTTAGGAGAAAGGAAGCATCTACCGAGCCTCAGCAGACAAATCCCACAAAGAAAACTCTGGTGGACACCCCTTTCAAAAGATGACTGAGGTCAGAAAACATGACCAAGGATGCGACGGAGAAGACAAAGTTGAAGGAGGAGGCCCTGAAGAAAACTCTAGAAGCAAGCCGAGAAGAGGGTGGAAAAGAGGTAGAGAAAGTATGTCCCCCTTTTAACTTGGAGCATCAAATGGATAAAATCAAAATCTATGTCCCGTTCAATGAGCTTATCATAAAGGGAGAGTATCGGGAGAAAATTATTAAAATGTTGAATATGGGAGGGACCCCCGATACTTTGAATGTCCAAGATGATCACCATGCTATCCTTTTTGGTCCATGTGTTAAAGAGACAAGTTATATTGAGGACGTCCCTACGTTCTACGTCAGTCTGAAAATACATGACATGACCCTGCATAACACCATGTTGGATTCTGACACATCACACAACCTCATGCCAAAGGTGATCATGGATGAATTGGGTTTGGATATCATCAGGCCTTACAAGGAACTTTTCTCTTTTGATTCGAGGAAAGTCAAGTGGTCGGGTCTCATCAAGGACTTGGTCGTGTCATTAGCCCAAATTCCTTCGAAGAACATGGTTATGGACGTGGTCGTGGTAGAAATACCCCCTAAGTTTGGCATTTTGTTGTCCAGATCGTGGGTTGCAAAGTTAAATGGGACCCTGCAAATGGACATGTCATATGCCACCATTCATATTCTTGGCTAGGATAGAGGGTTGTATAGAGAAATGATACTGAAATACATGGTGAGCAACAAAACACAACCAAACAAAAACCCTAGATACTCCATCGACACTGGAGTTGGTTCTTCCATATTCTACAATTACTTGAGTTTTGAAGAGGAAGAGTCAACAACCATCATGACAGTGGACGAGGAAACCGCACAGGAAACAACAGAGTGCACTAAACCAAAAGAACGCATAGAAAGTGGGATGTGGAACACAAGCTTCGAAGACATGGTCAGAAAAGAATGGGTTGGGGCCAATGTATGGGTAAACCCCCCTAAAGTGGGCACAAAGCTGTGCTCATACAAGCTCATGTTTGAATGTACAAACTACATGGACAAGTATGAGGCACTGATTCTGGGCCTGAAAGTGTTGAAAGAATTAGGCGCAAAAAGGATAGCAGTGCATAGAGACTCCAAACTGGTCATAAACCAGATTAAAGGCATATATCAAACAAAACACCCCAGGCTGAGAGTGTAAAGAAGCTTGGCATCGGACCTCCTCGAGGAATTTTCAGAGTATGACTTATCTGTATCCCAAGAGAGAAAAATCATATCGTTGATGCGTTGGCCACCTTGTCCTCGGTTTTTAAAATCCCCATCTTCCCAAATAAGAAATACAAGATTGAATTCAAACACAGGCCAGTAGTGCCTAATAATATAAAATACTGGCAGGTGTTTGAGGACAAAAATCAGGTAGAAATATTTCTTTAGATGAGCGACGAGTTATCTAATACTAATGTTGATGACGAATGTAGTTGCGATGAAGATGGGAGCACGGATTCCCGCAATAATGACGACCCTTTACAGAACCAAACAGAGGGAAGGGACATAATACAACTGAAAAATAACATCATTCTAAAGGGTTTAGTGCCGCTGGAATAGTTGTTTGACGAAAATGACGTGGTTAAAAATCCCAAGATCGCTTCAAGTGAAGAGGATGTGGAAGAATACAACATCGGAACTGAGGAGAACTCAAAAATGATAAAATTATCGAAAACTCTCATTCCATAGGTCAAACAAGACTACGTCAAGCTCATGAAGGATTTCCCAGATGTTTTCATGTGGAGCTATGATGATTTGAAGGTGTATGACACTAAAGTAATCCAGCATGTTATCCCTCTCAAAGAAGATCACAAACTTTTCAAACAAAAGATGAAACGGATAAATCCCCTGTTACTGCCATTGATAAAAAAAAGAGGTAAAGAAATTTTTTGACGCTAAAATTATTATTTCTTTGTGGTTCTCAAAATGGGTAGCTAATTTGGTGCTTGTAAGAAAGAAGAGCAGCGAGATAAGACTGTGTGTAGAATTATGAAATTTAAACAAAGTGTCCCTCAAGGATCACTACCCCCTTCCTAAAATGGACTATATCCTGCAAAAGGTGGTGGGGTCCAAGAAGATGTTCATGCTGGATGGTTTTTTAGGGTATAATCAGATCATGGTCCACCCAGATGACAGAGAAAAAAAAACTTTCACAACTCCATGGGGAACATTCATGTACGCCAAGATGCCTTTCAGCGTGATGAATGTTGGAGCCACTTTTTCGAGGGCAATGGACATCAATTTTGTCGATGAAAAGGACAAGTTCATTGTGATCTATCTGGATGACATCACGTTATACTCTACCTTCGATGAACAACACCTCAAGCATCTCAAGAAATTTTTCCAGAAGTGTAGGAAGTTTGGCATATTGCTAAATCCAAAGAAATCACATTTCAGGGTGGAAGAAGGGAAATTGTTGGGACACGTTATCTCGAAGGAAGGAATTAAGATAGACCCTAGAAGGGTTGAAGGAATCCTGAAGATTGGCACTTCGCGGAGTAAAAAAGAAGTGCAATCCTTCCTGGGAAAAGTAAACTTCTTGAGGAGATTCATCCTAAACCTGGTAGAGATTATAAAGCATATCACCTGCATGATTAGAAAGGGAAATGAAATCAAGTGGAAGATGGAAGCTAAGAAGTCATTTGAAGATATCAAGGTGGCATTGACTAGATATCCTATGCTATCCAGTCTAGATTTAACCAAAGATTTCATCATGTTTTCATTCGCCTTAGAGAATATGATTGCCGACATGTTGCTACAAAAAACCAAGCAAAACTTCGAGAAGCCCATAGATTACTTCAGCAGGATGCTGCAGGATGCTCCTCTCAAGTATGAAATTATGCAAAAAAAAGCATACTCCTTGGTGAAATATTTGAAGGAGTTCAAGATGTACATATTTCATTCCCACATCATTGCTTATGTGCCCAGCAACTCAGTAAAGGATATCTTGATTCATCCCGATCCTGAAGGAAGGAGACGCAAGTGGATAGCATCCATGTTGGAATATGACCTAGAAATTAAGCCGACTAAACTAATTAAAGGTCAGGGCATTATGAAGCTAATGGTGTAGTTGGATTACAACGTTGTGGGAATGAATTTCATTGTCGATCTATCAGAAAGTCCTCAGGAAGAAATGGTTGCGCAGGTGTCCCAAGAGTTTGTCGATTCACCATTGTATGCAGAGATCATCTATGTGTTGAAGAATCTTCAGGCCCGTTCGGGTGTAAGTAAGACTAAGGCCATATTTCTCAATCTTAAAGTGGTTAAGTTCTGCATAAGACTAAGGCCATATTTCTCAATCTTAAAGTGGTTAAGTTCTGCATCCTAGATAACTCACTCTACTGGAAAGATCCTAGGGGAATGTTTTTAAGCTATTTGCTGGAAAATGATGCGAAGAGAGCCACAAAAGAATTTTAGAAGGGAGACTACGGGGGACACCATTATTGGAAAACCATTGTGCAGAAAATTGTAAGAGAGGGTTACTATTGGCCTACAATTTTCACAGGCATGTACAAAGAAGTCTCTAGCTACCATGAATGTCAAATTTTCAGTGGGAGAAGAAAGTTACAGCCCCTTCCACTAAAGTCAATCTCAGTTGAAGCACCCTTCATGCAATGGGGTTTGGATTTCATAGGGAAAAAAAATTCTCCACCCTCGACGCAACATAAATGGATGCTCATGGCTACCAACTACTTCACAAAATGGATAGAATTGATCCCCACAAAGCAAGCGACCGACGCAGTCATCATCCAATTTATGGAGACAAACATCTTATAGATATTCGAATATCCCATCAAGATCATAACAGACAATGCAACAACATTCAAGTCTAAGAGGATGGAAATTTTGTTTCAGGATTACAATATAGTAAAGGATATCTTGACTCATCCTGACCCCAAAGGAAGGAGAGGTAAGTGGATAGAGACCATGCTGGAATAATACCTGGAGATCAATCCTATGAAACTAATTAAGTGTCAGGGCCTTGCGAAGCTAATGGCGCAGTCGGAATGCGACGTTGTGGAAATAAATTTCATCGTCGATTTGTTAGAGAGTCCTCAAGATGAAACGACTACACAAGTGTCCCAGGAGTTCGTTGATTCACCGTGGTATGAAGATATCATCTATGTGTTGAAGAATCTCCAGGCCCCTCCGGGTGTAAGTAAGACTAAGGCCATATTTATCAAGATTAAAGCGGTTAAGTTCTGCATCTTGGAAAACTCACTCTACTGGAAAGATCCCGGGGGATTGTTGTTGATCTGTTTGCTGAATAATGATGTGAAGTGAGCCACTGAAGAATTTCACAAGGGATACTATGGGGGACACCATTACTGGAAAACCACCGTGCACAAAATCTAAGGGCGGGTTACTATTGGCCTACAATATTCGCAGACGTGTACAAATAAGTCTCCATTTTCCATGAATGTCATATTTTCGACGGGAGAAGAAAGTTGCAGCCCTTGCCACTAAATTCGATCTTAGTCGAGGTTCCATTCATGTAGTGCGGTTTAAATTTCATAAGGGAAATAAATCCTCCATCCTCGGTGCAACACAAATGGATACTCACAACCACTCACTACTTCATGAAATGGATAGAAGTGATCCCCACGAAGCAAGCTACCGACGCAATCATCATCCAATTCCTGGAGACAAACATCTTGTCGAGGTTCAGATGCCCCGTCAATATCATAACAGATAATGCATCCGCATTCAAGTCTAAGAGGAAGGAAAATTTTTGTCAGGATTACAATATAACCCTGGGGCATTCTACGACATACTACCCACAAGGAAATGGGTTAGCAGAATCCTTGAATAAAAGCCTAACTCGGATCATCAAAAGGATCCTACAAGATAATAAGAAATCCTAGCATAAAAATATTATCTATGCGTTGTGGGCAGATTGGGTTACCACCAAGAAGTCCATCTCAACGTCTCCTTTCTAGATTGTATATGGTGTAGATGCAATTTTCCCTACCACATTGGGGTTGCCCTTCATAAAACTATTGCAAGAGCAGGAAGTCGAGCCAAATTATGCACAGAGAAGAATAAATTAGTTGGTTCACACACAACATGTGAGGGAGCAAGTGTACAATCGATCACAACTCCACTAGGAAAAGATGAAGAAAGCCTTTGACAAGCGTTCCAAGCCAGAGGATTTCTGGTTGGGTGATCTAGTGTTGAGATGGGATGTGAGAAATGAGGACAAAGGAAAGCATGGAAAGTTCAATAATCTGTGGATGGGTCCGTTCAAAATCGGTGTGCATCATGGAAATAATGCTTATTTTCTCGAAGAACTAAATGAGGAGTGTGTTGGTTGGGGATCTATATATGGCAGGTTCCTCAAACATTATCTGATGAAATAAATTCCATTTAAGTCATTTGTCATTGTAAATAGTCTTTTTATTTTTTAGTCGAGTTAGTAGGTCAGCAGAAAATTGAAGCTGGAAGTGAAGGCCTTGAGTTTTATGCCGAGTCTTTTAGAAACTGTGTCGATAGGTTTAGGTTGCATCTTGTTTTTCATATTGCAGTGTCGAAGAGTTGAAATAAGGCCCAATGCTCAGGCACCTGGTCTACTATTCTTTGCTACCTCGCAGGGAGGATAACATCCCTGTTGGATCCAGTTGTTAATGCCACCATTTTTCTTTCAATTACAGTTGGTTTTTAGTCAAGTTATGGCCCTTGTGTCAAAACATGTGAAGTCAGGTATGTAGAAATTAAAGGGTCGAAGTCAACAAGTGGTCAGTTGGCCCTTGGAAATGGGAAGGTATGTCAGAGTTGAGACATGCATAAATGATACGAGTATGTTGTTCCTAGAGAGTCGGGTCATGTTAAAAGGTAGTCTCTACATGCCCCAGGTCAAGTCAAGTAGTTAATGGAATTTGCGTCGGCAAGTGCAAGAACTATTATCAGCTCATCATGAGAGTCGAGGGAATGAAAAATTGGGGTGTTCGTATCATGTATGCCCTTTAGCCCTTATCGCCTGTACCTTACACGAAGGGATGTGCCATGGAAAATATGCAATTCTATTCGAAACATCCAGTTGCCATGAAAACATTTTTTCTTGGCACGATTCCTCCTTCTTCCTAATCTATTATAAATTTCATATTCTCAATGGCACGATTCCTCCTTCTTCCTAATCTATTATAAATTTCATATTCTCAACACCCATTTTATTCATGAAACCAGGTCCATGTATTGTTTGCAATTTTTCTCGTAAGCTCAAGTTGATCAAATTTTTTTCCTTGTGCATTTACTAGATCCACCTCGCATAGGATAATTATTGGTCGTGCCATGGCGACCTCCCAAAAAATATGAAAGGGTGCATGAAGTAGTATAATTTACAGGCCCCATCCCCAAAAGGACTGGGATTTGTTCTCATTTGCAACAAGCATCCCCGAAGACCCAAAGGGATTTTTCCCTTTACCTGCGGAAAAAATGATATCACATTGCACGAAACCTGAAACAGAGGGACCCGAGTAGGAACGAAGGATATTAGGAGCCCTTTATACCCAATATCAAATACCTCGGAGTAGGGGCAGGCCAAGGAAGAATAAAAAAGTCGTGGAAACCCGAGTCCAAGACGAGTCGCGCGTTAGATCATTCGCTAAAAAATTACTTATGCGTGTTGTCCGGCTGGAGCCTGTGGAAGTTATA
>CBVK0103429775.1:0-15689 GCA_900067695.1 Picea abies | reverse complement strand
AAACAAGGAGTTGAGACAACAACTAGCGACAAAGACCTTGGAAATGTCAGTAGCACAAGGCTGTGAAAGGAACGTGGAATGGATAAAAATATATCTCAGAGAGGCACATGACATTATTGTATAGCTTCACAAAGAACATAGGTTGTTAGAAGAAAGGCATGCAAGGCATTTCGTAAAATGTGAAGCGGCCTGTGCAGCTCTTGCCATCGAACAAAAGAAACAAGATTGGTTGAGTTCATTCCTATCTCCACAAACAGAAGACAAATATTGATAGTTTTGAAAGACATGGCACCCTAAATCTTTTCTCACTTTGATAATGTCCATGGCAGTCAACATCACTTGTCGCAGACATTTTCCCTAACAAATGAGCATGCGACATAAATCAAAGTCATTACAGAAGATAACGAGACTCCGAAAAACAACTGCATGTTCAGACATCTAATTGAAAAAACACATTGACACATCACTCTCTCATGATGAGACCTGATTGATGACTAGATCCCTATTGCAGATTACAAATAGATATGATGTAGCCAGATGTATCTGTTGTCTATTTTTGGAAAAATGTCATGCAGAGAGTCTGTTAATGCAAAATAGTTAGTTTCCTATTTTTTAGAGATAACAGTTAAAAGAGAAGGGTAGTCCAAGTGGTGCCCTCATTTTTAGAGATAACAGTTAAAAGAGAAGGGTAGTCCAAGTGGTGCCCTCACCTATATATTTTATCTTTTCATTGTAAGATAGGTTGGTTGGAAAAATTAGTATAGACAGTAGTTATTGTATGTAATTTGATTTGAAGTGAAACTTAATGCAAAAGTCCTGTAACTTTGAAGAAAAGATTATAATTGTAGTAGTTGGATGTATTGTTTTCCCTTCTTTATGTACGTGATTCATATTTTCTTTACTCATATATTTTTCTGTCTAAATCAGAACGAAATTTCGAACCTGTGGATTCATTGTGCAACGCCCCTTGTTTGCACCATTTAGAAAAAACGTTTTTCCTCTTAAAGTTAACACTGAATTCATTCATAATGGTGCTCTGAGTTAATTCCTGTGTTTTCTCTTCTCCACTCATTATGATTTTGCACTGAATACTATTTCTTTCTTAGACTTATCCTCTCAAAGTTCAGTCACCGAGTCATTTGTTTCTATTATTTCTTGAATCAAATCCATATCCCAAGTCTTACATTCTTATGCCAATATAACCATAACCCATTATTTCTAAGGTGTTAAATTTAGCCATTGCTTTAAAGCCATATCCCTCATTGAGACAATGTCTCTCGAGAGAGCCTTCTCCAGATCCAAAAGGCTAGTTTCAGGTCTCAAAGTTGGTTGAAAAGGTTATCTTCATCGTTTGTTTATCAGCTGAATAGATTTACGGAGTGATAACACCATCCACAGCCAAGCGCCCAAATTAAATGGATTTTAACTGCTACTGATTATTTCACGAAATGGGTTGAGGCCATTCCAACTCAGAATGCCATAGATTCGGTAGTTGTAAACTTTTTGGAGGGGAACATCTTATCTAGATTTGGTTGCTCCCAGAAAATAGTTACAGGCAATTCCCAAGCATTCAAATCTATGGAAATGATAAGCTTTTGTCAAAAATACAATATTGTTCTAGGGAATTCAAAAGCCTATTACCCTTAGGGGAATGGGTTGGTCGAATCATCCAACAAAATTTTGATGAATATAATGAAGAAAGTATTAACAGAAAATAAGAAGGCTTGGCATGTTCACCTAAAGTACACCTTATGGGCAAACCAAATCGGCGCTAAGAAATCAATAGGTATGTCTCCTTTCCAAATGGTTTATGGTACCGACATTTTCCTCCCTATAAATATATCTCTTCCATTAATGAAGATATAGCAAGATGAAAATGAAGAACCGAATGACAAGCCTACTTGGACCAAGAGGGGGAAACAAGGACTCCCATGCCCCCATTGGATAAACCAATGGATCAATTGTTGAGACCTAGTCTCGAGAGGGAACACATGATTGCACAGGTTCCTGCTCAGAAGCAATTAAACATCAAGGATAAGATGCCACATAATTAACCCGTGGTGAGGTAGATTCTACACGAACGCTAGGAACATATAAAGGGGTAGTCTAAAATAATTCCAAATTAGGATGGTGATTATCAGATGCCAGCTGGTCGATAGTGACAATGATGGTGATTATCAGATGCCAGCTGGTCGATAGTGACAATGCTTCCATTGTGAGGGAAATGCATCACCCGGAAGAGCGTAGACACCACAACATTCATAGCATATACATAATCACGCCCGAGAAGCATATTGAAATCTAACGGGCCTTGCACCACTATAACATCAACAAGGACAATCTTCCCACCTAAAGATATATGTAACTAATGAAGAACCCCCAAATATTCACTAGGATGTCTGTCAAAATCCAACAGCTCATGTGAAGAAGACACAAGCTTGGGAGATCCCAAGACTTTCCAAACCGAGGAGGATAAAATACTTGTGGAATCTCCTTCATCCACAATAAATCGATAAATGTTTGTTGAATTAACTTCAACCCTTATTTAAAAATGTGCAGAGCAAGGAAGATGAGGCTCAACAAGATCATTCCAATCAAAGGAAACCATCCTAGGGCTTGGAGGGGGTGTACTCGGAACAAGCGGAATGCTCCCTTGTTCTGAAAGTGCTGAACTAGAAACGCTAAAAACATAGTCGGTAGAAACTTCACTCCCCAAGAGAGGAGTGGGATTAGTCGAAGATTGTGTCGTAACCACTTTCTCAACCAATGGCTGCATAGGCTGAGAGACTACATGGTCTAAAGTCACCTCAACCCTCAGAAGAGGAGTGGGATCAACTGATGACTGCATCGGCGTGACCACTTTCTCAACCAATGGCTGCATAGGCTGAGAGACTCTAAAGGCACCTCACCCCTCAAAAGAGGAGTGGGATCAGTCGATGACTGCATCGACATGATCAATTTCTCAACCAATGGTTGAATAGACTAAGAGACTACAAGGTCTAAAGGCACCTCACCCCTCAAAAGAGGAGTGGGATCAGCCGATGACTGCATCGGCGTGACCACTTTCTCAACCAATGATTGCATAGGCTGAGACACTACAAGGTCTAAAGGCACCTCACCCCCCAAATAAGGAGTGGGATCATCCGATGGCTACATTAGCATGACCACTTTCTCAACCAAAGGATGAATAGACTGTGAGGAAACCTTAGAAGACTCAGAATCAGAAGAGCTTGCAGACATGGACCACGATCTTTGTACCTTTGGAATGCCAGGGCACAAATGAGTAAGGTGATATCCCTTGCAAAGATTACAAGGGAACTTATGATTATGTCCTATCTGTATAGGTTTCTCAACAAAATCGATGCCCCCAACATGACTAGAAGTGGCTGGTTGCACATCTCCAACATGACTTGCAGAAGGTGGGTGATTTCTCCCAGCATAACTTGCAGAGGCTAGGTGCTGGTCTTCAACGTGACTTGCAGAGGTTGTCGACCTATCTCCAACATGACTTGCAGAGGTTGGTGATTTCTTCTTCCTATTCTTCCTCTTTCTATTTCGTTTAGACTTTCAGTTACTAGTAACTGTACTTTCACTAGAGGCAGGAGAAGGAGGAGGAGAATACTTTGTTGATGAAGAAACATCAACAAGGTGCCCATGAATTAAGGTGCTTAACTGAGAAGCGTCAAGAGCATTTGGGACATTTGGAATGGTACCCAACCAAACCGGTAGTCCCACATTCAACCCAGTAATGTACAAAGTGGCCATCAAAGAGACACCAACGTTTTCGAAGAAAGGAAAAGCACAAGAATCCCCTTGTGAAAGGGTTCCTTGGTTGGTATCATCAGGAAATTTATCCATGAAGATCTTATGCAGAGGTTCTCCCCTTGCAGGATCGTTCAAATTCGTAAAAGTCTCACACACTGACTCTGAAGAACCAGTGTTATCAAAACAATGCCTATAAAGAGGTGGCTCCACGTTTCTAAGAGGAAGACTAAAAAGTCCTCTCAACCAGCGGAGTGGGCGGTCTACCACCCTAGGTTAGAGACCCAAAGCCACGACTGACTAACTCACTATCGAAAACTAGGGAGCACAGAGCACACACTAAAAGTTCCTAAAGGAAAATCAAGAAAATGACTAACTAGTTGGAAGAACAGTTACACCAACCAACACTAGAGAAACTTACCGGTGCAAGTGCAACTTGAATATAGAAGCACCCTTCGGGTATACTCTACAAGGCGTTGCCTGATGTCTGACCTAGGTACTGTGGTATAGCCCTGTGGTCACTTGTGTAAGTCCCTAAAATAAAGGCAACTAGGTTGCCAGCTCATGAACAATCACCAGGCGGGTACAGTCGACAGCCGGGTGGACCGCAATGAGAAGAGTATCAAGCTAGAAACCTATCAAGGGTATCGAAAGTGATTGTTATGGAAGATGACCGAGGACCTCGAACGGATTCGAGACCCACAAAGCTCCATGGAAAATGTGATCAATGGAATCCCAAGAAAAGTCCTCTATATGTGTTCCCCACTACACTTGGTCCGGATTTGGAGGGGTTATCTCCGATACCTTTCTGCACATGACCTCGTGTTTATCTCCTGTGTTAGAGGGGGGTCCCGAATAATTTCCATGTTACTGGACTTCTACACTCCTTAGCACAGACTCACATGTTTATTTTATAGCCTTGAAGAGTTTCCTCTCCAACCTAAATAAAGGCTCTAGCCTAATCTAGTTGGTGGATCCTACAAACATAAAGTCTAGTAAATTTTAATTAGAATTCTTTTTACTGGCTTGATTTACTCAAAAGGGTACAATAGTGCAACTGATGTTGTTAAGACTCTTGCAAAAAAAAGAAATGATAAGAACACTAGCAAAGAAGGATTATCTTTCTTATTTTTCTTTTGAAATGCTTTTAATATGAGAAGAAAACACAACACTATGTTAATTTCTTTCTCTTTTTCAAATAACAATGCAAGGAAAATGAGTCCCCGAGGTGTAGGATAGTCGGTGATGGAGTGTGTTGTTAAGCCACTCTGTGTTGTTAAAGTCACCGGTTCGAAACTTGCAGGGAAAAAAAATCCAACCATGTTAAGGGTTGGTGTGGCTCAGGCCGGGTGTGATCCCCGGGTGATTTTGACGACTTAGATGCCCCTGAGTCACGGTTTCTCAAGCCACGAGTTAATCGCATAGCCAATAGGTTTCGCACAAATTAACAAACAAAAAAACAATGCAAGGCAAATGCCAGGAAAGAAAGAGAACTAACAAGATATTTTTATATATATATATATTTTCTTCCAATCAAAGAAGAAGTAACAAAATATTCTAAAAGAAACTGATGATTTTTTTTTAAATGAAACTCATTTTTCTCAAAATTTCAAGCTAAAAATAAGTTAAAAAAGATAAGAAACAGAAGAAATATTTTAAAGAAAAAGCAAGCTATGCTGGAGTCCAAACTAGGCTAAAACTGCTATGACAGAGACTATAATCCGACAAGAAAATCCCTGAAAAAATAACTCTTGACGGGAAAGAGGATGACTCCCTCTTCAAAAAAAATTCTAGACAGACACACGATTGTCACTTCAACAGCCAGCATATGCACATGGGCTGTCCAAGGGCAGGGCGTGTATGCACACGTTCAGGCCCACTACAGGTCGCGTGTGCCTCTTTTTCTCCTCAAAAATAAAGACAAGCAGCTAAACTCAGGCAGGGAGTACTGTTATTGATAACCAAAACACCTTAAAGGTGAAAAAAATTACTTTGACAAAGAAGAGGCAAGAAAAATTTAGCAAAACAAAGCTAACCTGAGGTCTTACCAAACTACCGACTGCACACACAGACCAGGAAAGGATCTAGAAGACCCTTGAGAAGGATCACTTCTGACAGGGGAAAGGATGACTGCTTCTTCCTGAGAAGGATTTTTTGGATTTTCAGACTCACAACTAACACTTCGGCAACATGCGTACATACGTGGGCTGACTAAAGGTAGGGCACGTGCACACACGGGCTGCCCATCTACAGGGCGCGTATGACTCTGAGTTTTTCAAAAAAAGAAAAAGAAACAGTCTGGTAAGAAAGGCAGGGAGTACTGGTATTGAGGACCAGAATCCCTGAACACTCAGACTCTTGCAGAAACTCAAAAAGGGCAGTAAAACCAATTTCAAAATACCCAATAAAAAATCCCCAAAGAACCTTAGAGAATCCCCAGTATGGTTGCCAATTCTGTTGTGGGTGGGAAATCCCTCCTACGGACTAGCACTAAGGATTTAATCATGCATGCAAAAAATGACCATTTAAAGGCCTCTACTTTTTTCTATTCTCCCAAAATGACCATTTAAAGGCCTCTACTTTTTTCTATTCTCCCAACACAAAACCCCACATTCATGCAATACAAGGGTGAAAACAAGATTAGGTAACTCTACCTTAAATCCTTTGTTTGATGTCGATCACTTCACTTTCACTCGCTCCTCGACTGCAAGCCTCCTCCCAAAGATGACCTGCATTCACACATGGACAAACAAAGAGTTGCGAACATGCATTTTATATACTAATTGATGGGTTAAATGTGACAATATCATAAAATAAATACACAATTTGAACACATGATATGGTGGGACGAAAAAATTATTCCTTTTTGTATTAATCTTCACAAGAGTAAACTTTATAATATGTGGTAGGAACTGCTCCTTGAATATGGTCCTGGGATCCTTGAATCTAGTCTTGGGATCCTCTTCAAATGCGCTCCAACTTCTTCTTTATATGCTTCTCTTCACACAATAGTTGCAAAAGTTGAGGCTAGGGGAATGCTAATTCGGGTAGAGTTTCTTTACTATGATTTTCCTCCTTTCAAATGGGACCCCTACCCCTTATTTTATAGGCTAGAAGGAGCTAGGTATTTAGACGAATGACTGGCCATGCATGGTCATAAGGTTTAGTTAACTTACCCAAAACTGTGTGTTCCATCAACAAATTTCCATTTTTTGTACTTTTGTAGGTACATGCGGGTTGTAGTGGGTCAGCTAGAGTGTACGTGCAGGCTGTAGTGGAGCAAGGTGCGTGGGCCTTTGAAAAGGGTGTTTTTAAGAAGAGTTGTTTAGTACTGGCTTGGCAAAGAAAGCATATGAGATGGCCTGATGTCAGGTAAGTATGTCTGGTGCAAATTAGGGTTATAACAGAAGGGGTTGTCCCTCATTCTATGGGAAGAAGGGGATGAAGGCCTAGAGGGATTGATGTTTGGTAAAATATAAAAGCCTTGTATGAACCTTCTAGATGCGTTGCCCAGGGATCACCCAAGAAAGCGGTGAAACACTTATTTTTGAGTAAAGGGGACCCACAATATAATAAAGAATGATTAAAAGGATTGTTGAAGGATGGGGGGTCTCATCTCGAGCCGACCTATCACATCCATGAATATCTAGTGGTATGACATTGCCATCATTTGTTCACCAAACTAGGGTAATGGCTCTCAGTTGCATGGCTAACAAAAAGGGGGTCTCATCATGAGCCAACCTTCTCATTTCCACTAGGTTTTTTTGGGTGACATTGCCATTATTTGGTCATGATGCCATGGCAATGAATTTCAACCTTTCCTTAAAATTATGAAAGAATAAAATAATGGAAAATAATGGGCTTGGAAAAAGTGCATTGCGAATGAAGGTACCACACATCCCTCTACAAAGTCACCCATGAATGAGACACTATGACCCCTTGTATGTCATGAGCCCTATGCCCATTGAGTCTTGACCCCCAACTGCTTCACCCAATTTACATGGCTTAGAAATGGGTCTCTTGGAAACTCTCCTTGACCTAGGAAAATATCTACCCAATAGGACACCTCATCAACCCTCCCATACTCAAGCTTGACAAGTCACATAGTGTATTTGAGAAATTAATTGTTTGATATAGTGATCTTTGATGCACATGCTTAGGTGGCTCATTTATTGATTGGATTCACTTTCATGATGTTATGACTTGAGATTCTTGGAGGGTGTGCTCATTTGTCTTTGCAAGACCTGGTTGGTGGACAATTTTGGGAGAACAAGCCTAGCTTGGGCTTCCATGGGGCTACGAGCGCACAGGTTGGATGCCAAGGGTCCACCTTCTAGATCATAGAGATGAATTATTGAAGACCTAGAAGATGATGTGAAAGACCTATCCCAACCCTCACATGCCAAACGATTTTCCCAGGAGGGGAAAATTTTCTTTTATTTAGCTTGACGTCATGTTTGGGGGCTAGGGTTTGGTGGTGGTGTTACCACTCATTGACATATGGACGTTTTGAGGAGGATGGGGCATTGGAGATGAGGATATTTCATAGATTCTTGAAATGTGGCCTTTGGAGGCCTACCATAGCTTCTCCAACACCAACAACTTGCGCCAAGTGTCAAAACGTCCCCTAAAGGGGTGACATCCATGTAAAATTAGGGTTTTACTTGTGCAAAATTGAAATTTTAAGTGAATTGTGATCCCGATTTATGATTAGGATGAAATGAAACTACATATTTATAATGATAACATAGAGACATGGTGAAAAATAAGAAAGATACAGTAAAACTTGACTTCTATTAAATAAAAAATATGTTGAAAACTGTAAAATGTAGACTGAAAACAAGTTTGTTAGAATGGTGGAAGCTTATCTCTGAGAAGAGATGTGACGACTAAGCTCATTCGCAAGAAGATAAGTACAATGAGGCTATGAAGGAATTTTTACAATAAATATGAATTCCAAAACCCTAGACATCCAAAAACCTAACCCTAGGAGATGAAGCGCCAAAAGTCATGTGGGCCATGTTGGGGTAAGTTAGTACATTAACTTCCCGAGGTCGTAACTTTTGCATACTATATCCGTTTAGGGCACATGATAGCTCGTTGGAAATATGTTTAAAAGGAGATTTATTTATGGGGATCAATAAAATCCATTGGCTATAATTGAGGTGCCCTATCATTAAAATTCATCGTTTAGGCCCTCAAACTGGCCCCGAAAGTTAAAAACTGCTAAAAATAGTAAATTACCAAAATTGCTAGAAAACTGTTTTGAGCCAGTTGGAAAAGGTGGCTGGCCACCAATATCCACCTAGATAAAAAAAAATTCATATTAATTTGATAAATGGGGCAAGATTAGGGTTGTTGACCCCTAGTCTTGTGGTTTACCCCTTAATATTTTGACACGTCACCTTGGTGACATTTTGTATAAATAAGAGATCATAAGATCTCATTTGGGCATAAATCCCCTTCTTGTGAGAAGACTTGATCTGAATTTTTTGCTACACTTAGCTTCTTTTGTCTCTTGTGCACTTTTTTATGTCTATCTATATGAATGGTTGATGGAGGAGTGAGGCGGTAACCTTGGATGAATGGTTTCTATCTTTTATGGTGGATTGTCTTAGCATCTTTCTTGATTTTGGTATAGTATTTTTCTCTTATTCTATCATTTTTTCAAGTCAAGTATTGTTGTGCTAGGATCTAATTAGGAATTAATACCATTTAAACCCCTACTCTAGTCTCCATCATTTATTGCTTGAAGTTCATTGATGTTGCAAGGGTTTGCTTGAGGAAGTAAGAAAATTTACACTCCTCATTCTCAAACCCTAAGTAGAGATACTTGCCTTGGGAAGTAAGAGGATTTACACCCCCAAGGAAGTAGCATCTCTAGTTCATTTACTTGACTCCATTAACCCAATATTTAAAGGCACTAGTCATTTATTGTTTGCATTGGAGATATAAAATCATTTCCTTGGGAAACATGTTTTTTTTGTCTTTTGAAAGATCTCTCGCTTGGAGTTGGTTTGCCACATTGAGAGGACTCTTCCCCTACTAGGGAAAACCCTCTCTCCCACTACTTTAATTTATGTTACAAACTTTAATCTACAACCATTAGGGCTTCATAACCCTAGCTGCTAACTCCCTCTTATCTCAAAAACTAACCCTAGACTAGGTCCCAAATTTTGCACACTAACTCTACTAACTAGGGCGCATATTTTGGGATAATTATTGGCATCTTTTGATGGTGTAATTTTCTGATAAAAGTGATTGAAATATATAGCCATAAGACTGCAATTTTCTGCAGAAATTACATGTTATAACAACTTGTTTTATTTGTCCTCAAAGTGTCATTTTCCAGTCATAATTGATTTCCTAATTCATTGATAATATCATTGGTTGATCTTATGTTTTTACATGTTGATTTAAATTGCTTTATTTTTTTATATAAGTTGTTATATGCTGCTGTAAATTAGGGACAACAAGATTAACTTGTTGATCCATACTAACATATATCATTGCAAGTTGGATTTTCTTTTGTCTCAAGAAGGTACAATCATCCGGAGAAGTACTACACCTTTGGGGAAACAATCACTTGGATTAAAAGGCATATATTTCCACGTATCACTCCACTTAGACTTTAATTCTAGGGGTTCCACTTCCATATCCATTCATCTACATTTCATTTCCCTTAGGGTCACCAAGATCGCCTCCCTAGAGTAACCTAGTCACCCTTGAAGTGTGGGACCTACATCAAGGTGACATTGGGTGTAGGATTCCCAAGTTGTAGCACTTGCTTTTGTGGTTGGGTCGGGATTTTCCCAACCTACAACTTGTGTTATAACAAGCCTCTCAAAAGGGAGGAGTAGTAAGGAGTGATTGATTTTGTTGAAGAAGAAGTAAGATTAAGGACTAGGAGAATGATAAAGGGCTATGTGCAATGGAAGTATGCAAAAGGTTTTGGAACCCTTCCACTCTCTTCAGGCCAAAGAGTAATGTCGAATATTATTATGGAAGAGCTAGGCTTGTCTTGTACAAATGAAAACGCCAGAAGTATGCTCTCTTATATTAGTTTACAACAAACGATAATAGTTTACAACAAACGAAGCAATAAAATAAAACAAATGTGGAAATAAAACACAGAAGATACACAATACAATAGAGACACAGATATACATGGTTCACCTAGTGTGGGCTACGTCCACCAGAGAAAGTGCCAGGTCCTTCCTTTATTATTATCCAGCAAATGAAGGGATACAATCTACAACAAACCCATTGTAACTTCCTCTTGTTTCTCTCGTAGTCTGCTCTCTCATAATACAATATTCGTTATGATACATAGCCACAATACATTTCCCTCATAAAAGAGGTTTTCCTTCTAGGGAGAAAAAACCCTAACATAACTTCTATCGTTAGATTTGTGACCTTATAATGAATGATCCAGATTTACAATGAAATTACAATATACATTTACAAGGCAATTTTCCCACAACCAACAGGGGGCGTAACCCCCCCTGCACTCCCCCACATGGATGAGTGTACATTATTTTGGGGTGTAAAGTCTTCATGGGGTATAAAAATGGATGAAAACAAAGACCTCGGAATTAGGAAGATAATCAAGCTTCACAACCAATAATCTCCCACTTGGAGGCTGATCTCAACAACTCCACCACGGTTGTATCTATTGTACTATGAACCTTCTTAGACATGGAAAATTTATAATCTTCACCTTCATACTTGAAGACCAATTGAAACTGACCAAGAACTCAATTTCTCCCTGGTTACTCCCTTTGTTAACATGTCTGCAGGATTCTGGATAGTGTGGATCTTTTCCAACTTCAAATGTCCATCTTCCAAGATGGATCGTATGAAATGGTACCTCAGTTGTATATGCTTAGTATTTGAATGGAAGGATGATTTCTTTGCAAGATGAATGGCACTCTCACTGTCACAATACAACTTGCTATTCTCCTACTTCTTTCCCAATTCCTCCATAAACCTTTGTAACCAAATCATTTCTTTACTAGTCTCTATAGCAGCAACATACTATGATTCTATTGTTGAAAGTGCAACAACCTTTTGTAGTTTTGAAATCCAACTTACTGTTGTTCCACCTATAGTAAAAGCATACCCTGTGGTGCTCTTCCTGCTATCTTTATCACCTTCCATATCTGAATCAACATATCCCTGTAGAAAAGTGTTTGAACCTCCAAAACATAATGCATGAGTAGCATTACCTATCAAATACCTGAGAATCCACTTTACTACCTCCCAATGTTCTTTACCTGGATTGTTTATATACTTTCTCACAACTCCCATTGCATGTGCAATATATGGTCTTGTGCAAACCATCACATACATCAAGCTGCCAACTGTTGATGAATAAGGGACCCTGGACATGTATTCCATCTCCTCCTGTGTCTTGGGACACATTTCCTTAGTTAATTTTAAATGGCTGGCCAAAGATGTACTAACTGGATTTTCATTCTACATTCTAAACCTCTCCAACACCTTCTCTATGTACTCACCCTAAGACAATGTCAATTTGTGATTTTTCTTGTCTCTTGTTATTCTCATACCAAGGATTTTCTTTGCAGCACCCAAATCCTTCATCGCAAATGAATTAGCTAATTTTTTCTTGAGCACATTTATATCCTACATATTAGACCATGCAACAAGCATGTCATCTACATACAATACCAAGATAATATAGCTTCCATTTTCTATCTTTTTAAAATAAACACAGTGACTAGAATGGCATCTACTATAACCTTGTTCTATCATAAACCTGTCAAAATTCAAATACCACTACCTTGGAGCTTGTTTTAGGCCATACAAGCTCTTCATCAACCTGCATACCAAATTCTCCTTCCCTTTGACCTCATACCCCTATGGTTGTTGCATATAAATATCTTCCTCCAAATCCCCATGGAGAAAAGTTGTTTTTACATCTAACTATTCAAGATGCAAATCTTCTACTGCCACAAGACTTAAAATAGTCCTAATTAAAGTCATTTTAACAACATGATAAAATATTTCATTAAAATCTATACCTTTCTTTTGTGCAAACCCATTTACAACAAGTCTAGCCTTGTACCATTTGTTTCCTCCATCTTCTTCCTTCAACTTGTAAACCCATTTATTATGAAATGCTCTTTTTCCTGCAGGAAACTGAATCAAGTCCCAAGTATGGTTATTTACCAAGGAATCCATTTCCTCTTTCATGCCTTGCTCCCACTTATTTTTGGTGTCTACTTGAATTTCCTCTTCATGACATTATGGTTCACCAGAATTAGTCAACAATAAATAATACAATGAAGGAGACTATCGTTCAGGGGGTCTACTTAACCTGGTAGATCTTCTAACAACACTTGCAGGAGTTTGAGGTACCTGTTGCTCCTATTGTTGTACATTTTGATTTTTTGGTTCCTTTGGAATTTCTTTTTCAGTGATCTCATCAAGCACTGTGTATTCTGGTTTTTCTTTTTCATGTTTCTTTCCTTGCAACTGATCTTTGTACACGACCTTCTCATTGAATATGAAATATCTACTCCTAATGATTTTGTTATTTTCATAATTCCATAAGCGATAACCAAAATCATTAACATCATATCCAATAAAGGTACACTTCTTGAATTTTGCCTCAATCTTTGTTCTATTTTCTTTATCAATATGGACAAATGCTTCACAACTGAAAGTCTTCAAAAAAGAATAGTTTACCTTTTTGCCTATCCATGCCTCCTCTGAAATTCTACCCAAAGAGATTGAAGGTCCTTTGTTTATTAAGTAAACAACAATATGTACAACATCTACCTAGAACTATAAGGGAAAACCAGCATGCAATCTCATACTCCTTGCACGCTCCATGATTGTCATGTTCATCCTTTCTGACACACCATTTTCTTGTGGTGTTCTTGGAACTTTCTTCTCTCTATGAATCTCATGGTATAAATAGTAATCATCAAACTCCTTGTTTTAATATTCACCTCCATTATCTTATCTGAGACACTTCAACCTTTTTCCTGTCTCATTCTCAACCAAAGATTTCCATTTCTTAAAAGTATCAAAAACGTCAATTTTTTGTCGAATGCAATAAACCCAAGATTTTCTAGTTGCATCATCAATAAAAGTAACATAATAATGAGAGCCACCAAGAGATGATACATGAGTTGGTCCCCATACATCTGTATGCACAAGCCCTAACCTTTCACTCTTCTTTTCTTTTCTGACTATGAGAAATCTGACTCTCTTTTGTTTTCCATAAACACAATGCTCATAGAAGTCTAAATCAATTTGTTTAAGATCTGGAAACAAAATTATTTTGTGAAGTATCTGCATCCCCTTCTCACTCATGTGTCCAAGCCTATGATGCCAAAGTGTTTTATCCACTCATTTAAAAGCTAAAGAGATAGAAGAGTCAATATTACCAGTATATAAATACAATGTACCTACCTTCTCTCCTTTTGCTATCACCAATGATCCTTTGGTGACCTTCCACACCTTATCTGTAAATATGGATATACAACCTTCACTTGCCAACTACCCTGTTGAAATTAGATTTTTCCTTAGATCTGGAACATGTCTTACCTCTTTCAACAACCATTGGTTTCCATTCCTTTGCTTTATTTTTACATTTCCCATTCCAACAATTTTGCATGGTGCATCATCACCCAAATGAACCTATCCAAAATCACCTTGAACATCATCTAGAAAATGTTTCCTATAGGGTGTGGCATGAAATGAAGCCCCTGAATCTACTGCCCAAGACTCAGAAATATTATCTATAGAAAGAATCAAAGTATCTTGTAACACATCACCTGTTACATTTGCTTCCTGATTTTTCTCTTGTTATTCATCTCTTTGTTTCTTTGGAGCTCTGTAGTCTGTGTTCCTTCCCACAATTCTAGTACTCTATCTTTCCAAGTCTGGATTTGGATATGCCCTTCCTAGAATTCCCACGGTTTCCTGAGCCCTTTCCTCTATCCTTTTGTCTTCTCCTGTTCTCCATGTTCAACGCATTACCTGATGTCTCATCTGTGCTTTTCTGTTGCATTTCCTCGCTAAGGATAACACCAAGAACATCATCAAATTTTAAAGTGTTTGAACCAGAGACAGAGTTACTTACAACCATGACCAAGCCATTCCATCTTTCTGGCAATGAGCACAAGATTAGAAGAGCCCCGACCTCATCATCAAAGTCCACTTTTACAGAACTTAGTTGACTAGTAACCATATTAAATTCATTTAAATGATTTGCAATAGACCCACCTTCTGACCTCTTCATATTAAATAATCTCTTCATTATAAATACATTATTGGATGCTGAGGATTTTTCATGTAGTTTAGCCAATGCGTCCATCAACTCCTTCATTGTCTTTTCTTTTAAAATATTGAAAGCCATCGACGCTGCTAGGCTCAATCGTATCGTTCCTAGTGCCTTTCTGTCAAGAACCTCCCATTCTTCGTCCTTCATGGCCGTCGACTTCTTTGTTATTCCACCCAATGGTAGCAATAGATCCTTCTGATATAATTAATCTTCCATCCACATCTTCCATAACTGGTAGTTTTAGCCATTAAATTTCTCGACCCTAAACTTTCCATCTTTCACCATTGCTCCCACTTGAATCAGGTACCCTCTTTTCTTGCGAGTTACCTTTCACTCTAATACCAGTTGTTAGAAAAACAAGATCGCAGAGCAATAAAATAATACAGATGCGGAAATAAAACAGAAAAGATACACAATACAATAGAGACACATATATACGTGGTTCACCCAGTGTGAGCTACGTCCACCAGAGAAATGGTCCTTCCTTTATTATTATACAACAAATGAAGGGATACAACCTACATCACACCTGTTGTAACTTCCTCTTCTTCTCTCACAGTCTCCTCACTTAGAATACAATATTCACAATGATACATAGCCGCAATACATT